>CM042384.1:27303650-27338650 GCA_023634145.1 Thymallus thymallus
CTTCTCCAGTTTAATCTCTCTGTAGGTGATGGATTTGTTATGCAAGGTTTTGGAATTTGGTTGTAGAATTCAAGTTCTTTAATGGATTTGTAAAATTAGTGGGTATCAGCCTAATTCTGCTCTGCATGCGTTATTTGGTGTTTTACATTATACATGGAGGATATTTTAAAATTAAAATTTTGCATCAATTCGTATAGCTGACCCTGATGCCAAATTGAGTAAAACGTTTTTTGAAATCAACAAAGCATGACAAGACTTTGCCTTTGTTTTGGTTTGTTTGTTTGTAAATTAGGGTGTGCAGGGTGAATACGTGGTCTGTCGTACAATAATTTGGTAAAAAGCCAGTTTGACATTTGCTCAGTACATTGTTTTCACTGTGGAAATGTACGAGTCTGCTGTTAATGATAATGCAGAAGATTTTAACAAGGAGGCTGTTG
The DNA here is from genome assembly GCA_023634145.1 of Thymallus thymallus. Lineage (NCBI taxonomy): Eukaryota > Metazoa > Chordata > Actinopteri > Salmoniformes > Salmonidae > Thymallus > Thymallus thymallus. The sequence goes on from CM042384.1 coordinate 27,304,088, forward strand.
ACGCATATCCCACAGTAGTTATTGAGGTCAAATTTGTCTCCACTTTTGAGATCAGTTCGTGGTTCCGACTATTGGGGAAGATGCCAGAGCTGAGGATGATGGGAAAAAGTTTAAGTACAGCCAATTTGTGGTCTGTATATTTGATCATTTCATTGAGGATACCATTAACACCACAGGCCTTTTTGGGTTGGAGGGTTGGTATTTTGTCCTGTAGTTAATTCAATGTAATTGGAGAATCCACAGTGGGTTCTGGTAGTCTTTACTAGCTGATTCTAAGATTTGTATTTGATCATGTATATGTTTTAACTCTTCGTGTTGTTGTTTGTTTGGTGTGTTCTAATTTTCCCAGAAGTGATTTGATTCTATGGATTCTTCAATTACATTGAGCTGATTTCTGGCGTGCTGTTCCTTCTTTTTCCGTAGTGTATTTCTGTATTGTTTTAGTGTAAGGCGTAGGCTCAGGTTTTCTGGGTCTCTATGTTTTTGGTTGGATAGGTTTCTCTATTTTTTTCTTAGGTTTTTGCATTCTTCATCAAACCATTTGTCATTGTTGTTATTTTTCTTATGTTGTCTGCTTGACATTTTTTTAATTGATAGGGAAGGTGAGAGGTCAATTATACTGTTTTGGTTTCTACTTCCAAGTGTACAAATTCACTATTACAGTGCAACGTTTTGTCCAGGAAGTTGTCTAGAAGGGATTGAATTTGTTGTTACCTAATTGTTTTCTGGTAGGTTTCTACACTACTTTCCTTCCATCTATAGCATTTCTTAATATTGTGCAGTTCCTTTGGCTTTGATGCCTCATGATTGAGCATAGCTCTGTTCAAGTAGTGTGTGATTTTGCTGTGATCTGATAGGTGTGTCAGTGGGCTGACTGTGAACACTCTGATAGACTCTAGCTTGAGGTCAGTGATAAAGTAATCTACAGTACTACTGCCAAGGGATGAGCTGTAGGTGTACTTACCATAAGAGTCCACTCTAAGCCTACCATTCACTGTGTACAGACCCAGCATGCAACAGAGCTGCTGGGTTTTTGTTGGTTGTTTTGTCATAATTGTGTTTAAAGGGGAGGGAATGCTGTCACCTCCAGGTAGGTGTTTGTCCCCCTGTGGGCTAAGAGTGTCAGATTGTTGTCCAGTTCTGGCATTTAGGATGACACAGACTAGTACATGTCATCGTTAAAGTATGGAGATTCTACCTCTAGGATGGAGAAGCTATTATCGTTAAAGTATGGAGATTCTACCTCTAGGATGGAGAAGCTGTTATCGTTAAAGTATGGAGATTCTACCTCTAGGATGGAGAAGCTGTTATCGTTAAAGTATGGAGATTCTACCACTAGGATGGAGAAGCTGTTATCGTTAAAGTATGGAGATTCTACCTCTAGGATGGAGAAGCTGTTATCGTTAAAGTATGGAGATTCTACCTCTAGGATGGAGAAGCTGTTATCGTTAAAGTATGGAGATTCTACCACTAGGATGGAGAAGCTGTTATCGTTAAAGTATGGGGATTCTACCACTAGGAAGCCTTTGACAAGGAGGGCACTGGTCTAAAGTAATTCCAAGCCTTTCACATGGAGGGCACTGGTCTATAGAAAACCAAGCCTTTCACATGGAGGGCACTGGTCTGTAGAAAACCAAGCCTTTCACAAGGAGGGCACTGGTCTATAGAAAGCCAAGCCTTTCACATGGAGGGTACTGGTCTAGAGAAAACCAAGCCTTTCACAAGGAGGGCACTGGTTTATCTCTCCATTTCAATGAGAAAGCAGCAGGGTCTGAAAAGATGACAGATTACACCAGAGCAAGTCATTATCATCAAGCTTTTAATTCAACATTGATAACACTATCACAACCCCCCTTCACAGTAAACATCCCTGTTGCTTCAACAGAAAGAAAATATAAATCATCTTTCATATTTACATTTGTTATTTTCAGTCTGTGTCGTGTGTTCCAAATGGCACCCAATTCCCTATATAGTGTGTCACACCCTGATCTGTTTCACCTGTCTGTGTGCTTGTCTCCACCCCCTCCCAGGTGTCGCCCATCTTCCTCATTATCCCCTGGGTACTTTAACCTGTGTTCTATGTTTGGCTGTTGCCAGTTCGTTTTGCTTGTTGAAGCCTACCAGTGGGTTTCCCCTTTGCTCCTGCCTTGTGATAGTTCCTGTTTTTCTAGTTTTCCCAGTGTTGACCATTCCTGCCTGCCCTGACCCCAAGCCTGCCTGCCGTCTTGTACCTTTACCCCACTACTCTGGATTACCAAACTCTGCTTGCCCCTGACCTACAGTTGTGTTTGGAGCCGCCCTGAGTGGTCGCCTGTTAAGCAGCTTCCGTTGTCCGTGCATAAATTGTTGTTTTAGTTCAATTTTTTCGTCTCTTTTTTTTTGCTACAGTTGAACTATAATAGTTCAGGATTATGGATTTTCTCGCAGCTGAACGTCGACAGGAGTCGTCAACTATTATTATTATTTACAACAGAGCCCAGCTCCTGGATTTAGCACATGCAGCGCTGCTGCACCCCAGGGAAAAGTTTGATATTCCGGATGAGGGATATGTGTAAGGCACTTCAATGCGGGATTGAAGTGTAAGGCGAAGCGGAGGAAGTACAAGCCGGCTATACCGTCTATCATTATGGGCAACGTGAGGTCACTACATAACAAAATGGACGAGCTCGAGCCTAATGTTTTTCACGGAGACTTGGCTGAATGACAACATCCCCATAGAGAACGTCACTATCGACGGTTTCCAGACCATCAGAGCGGACAGGGATCGCGTCTCTTCCGGTAAGAGCAAGGGTGGTGGGCTGGCTTTATTAGTTAACAACAGATGGTGTAATCTGAAACATATTACTCTTAAGGAAGAGTTTTGTAGCCCGGACATTGAACTATTAGCTGTTAGCCTGAGACCCTACCATTTGCCGAGGGAATTCACGGCGGCCATTGCTGTTATTGTTTACATCCCGCCCTCCGCGGACGCAAACACAGCATGTGACGTCATCCACTCTGTTATCACGAGGTTACAGACAGCGCATCCCAGTGCTTTCTTTGCCATTTCGGGGGATTTTAACCATGCATCTCTCTCTTCAACGCTTCCCACGTTCAAACAGTTTGTGAAGTGCCCAACCAGGAATAATAAAACTCTGGACTTGTTATATGCTAATGTGAAGGATGCATACAACTCCACTGTACTCCCTCCCCTCGGTAGATCGGATCACAACCTTGTCCACCTCACTCCACTCTACAGGATTTTGGTCCAACAGCAGCCTGCGACCACCAGGACCATTAGGAGATGGTCCCCGGAGGCGAATGAGGCCCTACAGGACTGCTTTGAAACAACAGACTGGGATGTGCTCTGTGAGGCTCATGGGGAGGACATCGATGGACTTACTGACTGCATAACAGACTATATTAATTTTTGTGTAGACAACACTGTACCCACCAGAAGGTACTCTGTTTCCCAAACAATAAACCCTGGGTCACCAGCGACCTGAAGGCCCTGCTGAATGAGAAGAAGAGGGCCCTCAAGGAGAGGGACAAGGACTGAAGCTGGGAAAGCTTCAGTCAAACTTTTCCGCCCCCGCTCGTGCGTCCTCCCTCGTCACCTGAGTACCGGCTCCTGTTTACAACCAGGGGCCCGGGTAATCCTAAAAAGAGACCGAAGAAAAGGGGCTGCAGAGCTGGCGCTCAAGTCAAGAGAAGGCGACAATCCTGGACGGGGGTGCTCTGGCCGTATCGCGGAGAACGATTCCGGTGGCTGCGGCCGGTTTCCCTCCAAAATTCGGGTGATAATGCTCCCCAGCTGCAGTGCCCTGGGATGTTTCTACCTGTTGGACGTGAACCTCTTTTGTACCAGCGACTTGTTGATGTTAACGTGGACCTGCCACTACCGATGGTTACTGCGCTGCCTGACCAGCGACTAAACACTCGCCGTAGCTGGAGATCTCGTAACCTCGTCAGCTGTTTACGGTCAGTTCCGTCACATTCAGTTCCGTCACAATCAGCTGTTGAGGATGCCGGTCTGCCTACATTACTCCACTTTGCCTTGCTCAATGCTCGTTCCATTTCTAATAAAACTTTTATTCTTAACGAGCTTTTTATCAACAAGTATATTGATTTTATGTTCCTCACGGAAACGTGGCAAAGGGAAAATGAGTTTTTTCACCTAAACGAGCTCTGTCCTGTAGGCTGCTCTGTTATTGGGATGCCCCGAATGGCACGTCGTGGTGGTGGGCTTGCTGTTGTGCAGCGTGACAGTTTCATATGTAGAGTGATAAACTCGGAAGGTTTTTCCTCTTTTGAATTACAGATGCTCAAAGTAGGCTCTTCTAACGCTTTTTACAGTGTGTTAATTTACCGTCCTCCTGGCCCGGCAGGTGTCTTTCTTACTGATTTTACTGACTTTTTATCATCTATCATCAAACTTGAGAAGGTTTTAATTATTGGGGACTTTAACCTACATATTGATGATTCTACATGTAACACAGCTGCTAATCTCCTTTCTATTACAGACTCTTTTAATTTTATTCAACATGTTACTGGACCCACACACATTAAGGGTCACACCCTGGACCTTGTCTTTTCTCTTGGTCTAGATATAGTAAATACACGTGTGGAAGATGTACATGTGAGTGACCATAGCTGTGTGTTTTTTTATATTAACTTTCCTCAAGATCCTCCGCCCCAGAGAATTATGGCACAAAGGCGGATTATTAATCATGACACTGCCGAGAGGTTCTCTGCCTTGTTTGACCCATGTTCTCTGATGGGATGCACTGATGTTGATGAGTTTATCCAGTCTTTTAATGGTCATTGTTTATCTATTTTAGATAAAGTAGCACCAATTAAATTAAGCACTGTCTCCCATAAAAATCCGTGTCCTTGGATTGATGAAGCTATCCAAAGTTTTAGGAGAAAATGTAGAAAAGTGGAGCGTCTTTGGAAATCTTCTAAACTCGAGGTTCATAGGCTCCACCTTAAAGATCTAAGGGTTTCCTTGAATGAGATGCTGAGAAAGGCGAGAACTTGCTTCTTTTCTCAGCTTATATCCTCGAATAAGCACAATTCTAGAATCTTATTTGACACCATTAATAAATTAGTTTCTCCATCTAGCCCTCAAGCAACTGTGTTATCTAAATCTGACTGTAATGAATTCCTCCACTTTTTTGTTAATAAGATCAGAGATGTTAGGGCAAACATCTCACCATCACTGTCTCAGAACTCTGCCTGTGACTTGTCTCCTGCTCATTGTTGGTCCACTTTTACTCCTGTGACATTACATGACATCACTTCTCTGTTACAGTCTTTGAAATCCTCATTTTGTCCTATGGATGTTGTTCCTACTGTGCTATTTGTACAAGTTTTTGACTCCATTGGCCCCTATATTGTTGAGATGCTTAATTCTTCACTTTTAACTGGTGTCGTTCCTAGTTTATTTAAACATGCTGTTGTTAAGCCTGTACTTAAAAAACCCAATTTGGATCCGCTACAACCTAAAAGTTACAGGCCAATATCTAAACTTCCATTCATGTCAAAAATTCTAGAAAAAGTTGTAGCAGAGAAACTCACCCTTTTTCTAGAGAAACATGAGTTGTTTGACAAATTCCAGTCTGGTTTCCGTAAAAAACATTCCACGGAAACGGCGTTACTTAAAGTTTCTAGTGATATTATGATGTCAGCTGACTCTAAAGAATATTCAGTGTTGGTTTTATTGGACCTCTCATCGGCTTTTGACACTATTGACCATAATATTATGATAAATAGACTTCGTGATCTGGTTGGGATGTCTGGATCAGTTTTAAAATGGTTTTCATCCTACCTGTCTGGTAGAAGTTTTAGTGTTTATGTGAATCAGATCATGTCTGAAACTGCAGAGTTGTCATGTGGGGTACCTCAGGGGTCTGTCTTGGGCCCTATTCTGTTCCTCTTGTACATATTTCCTCTCGGACAGATAATTAGTCAGTTTAGTGACATATCTTACCATCTGTATGCGGATGATATACAACTGTATTGCTCCTTTAAGGAAACTGAGTTCTCTAAACTGTCTTCCCTAATCAACTGTCTGACTAGTATCAAACAGTGGTTATGTGACAACTTTTTGCTTCTGAATTCAGACAAAACAGAAACACTAATTATCGCCCCTGAAAGTAAAATCCCAAAGATAATACAGCATATTGGTGATTTAGGCTCGTCTGTCAAACCGAGTCTTAGGAGCTTAGGTGTTGTTTTTGATTCAGCTATGTCCTTGGAGCTCCACTCTAAACAATTAGTTAGAAACTGTTTCTTCCAACTGAGGAATATCTCAAAATTAAGATCATTTGTGACCAAGGGTGAGTTGGAGATGATCATTCATGCGTTCATCTCCTCTCGTTTAGATTACTGTAACAGTCTTTTTACCTGTTTGAGTAAAAAGGAGCTTTATCGCCTCCAGGCTGTTCAGAACTCTGCTGCAAGGCTTTTGACTCACATTAAGAAAAGAGAACACATCACACCTGTTTTAGCAGCATTACACTGGTTACCAGTCCAGTATAGAATCCATTTTAAAATCCTGGTTCTTACCTTCAGAGCCTTGCATGGTCAAGTGCCTACTTACATCACTGACTTGATACAGCTTCACACTCCCACCCGGAGTCTCAGGTCATTAGATCAGAGGCTATTAGTTGTTCCTCGCACTCATTTTAAAACTAGAGGGGACCAATCATTCCAGGCAGTGGCTCCTAAGCTGTGGAATGCTTTGCCTCCCCTTCTGCGTTTTGCGAACTCTGTTGATTCTTTTAAAAAGCAACTGAAGACTTTGCTCTTCAAGCAGGCTTTTAGGTAGTCAAGGGGTTTTTATGGTTGTTTGTTATGTTTTCGATTTTTGTTTGGTGTTCTTGTGTTTCAAGATTTGTTATTGTATTTCATTTTATTGTGAAGCACTTTGTGATTTTTATCTGTGAAATGTGCTATATAAATAAATTTACTTACTTACTACTTACAAGGACAAATTGAAATGCGTCCAGAGCGAGCTGAAGTTGCGGATTGCTGAGGGGAAGAGAGGGTATAAGGAGAAGATGGAGGACAAGCTGAGGCAGAGCCAGGTGAGAGATGTGTGGAAGGGTATGAGAAATATCACTGGCTTCAAAAAGACAAACAGTGGGCAGACGGAGGGGACCCAGGACAGAGCCAATGAGCTGAACCAATTTTTAACAGTTTTTTTACTATGTGAGAAGATGAGGAGGATGAAAGTGGAAGCACCCTTTGTCTCCTGGGTGACGGACTACCTGCCCGGCAGGCCACAATTTGTGCGACTACAGAGCTGTGTGTCAGAACAGGCAGTTAGCAACACAGAGGCCCCCCAGGGAACGGTCCTGTCCCCCTTCCTGTTCACCCTCTACACCTCGGACTTCAGATATAACTCTGAAACATGCCACCTACAGAAGTTCTCGGATGACTCCGCAATTGTAGGGTGCATCAGCGGTGGGCAGGAGGAGGAGTACAGGAGCACAATCAGTGATTTTGTGTTGTGGTGTCAGCAGAACCACCTTCAGCTCAACATCAGCAAAACAAAGGAGATGGTGGTGGACTTCAGGAGAACCAAGGCACAACTGACTGCAGTCCCTATACAGGGGATGGATGTGGAAATGGTTGGGTCATACAAGTTCCTGGGAGTCCATATGGACAACAGGCTGGAATGGGCTGGTAACACCGGGGCCCTGTACAAAAAGGGCCAGAGCCGACTCTACTTTCTGAGGAGGCTCAGGTCCTTCAACGTGTGCAGTAAACTACTGCATACCTTCTACTTTTTAGCAGTGGTGTGCTGGGGAGCAAATATTAAAGCCGGTGATGGTTCTCGGGTAAATAAGCTGATCAGGAAGGCTAGCTCTGTCCTGGGGATGAGCCTTGACACTCTAGAGGAGGTGGCGGAGAGACGGATCCTGGCCAAACTGCTGGCCATCATGGACAACGTCACTCACCCTCTGCACGCCATGGTTATGACGCAGAGGAGCACCTTCAGTCACAGACTGATCCCACCACAGTGTGCCAGAGAGCGCTACAGGAGGTCCTTCCTGCCGGCGGCTATTAGACTATATAATGCCTCACCGGGGTGCCGTGTCGTCGGCAACATAGATCTGGAACTGTTGGGGTGCTAGGACCTAGTTTAACAATTATGCATCCATCCACGAGTAACTCTGGTCCGTCATCATTCATTCACTCAGGACCTATTTATTCATGCAGGTCTGTATATACATACTCATGTACAGTTGTTATATCATATCACGTGCAATATTGCTAGTAATTCTTGGACCTAACTTACGTAGTCATTCACTCAGGAATGCATATTAGTATCCTGTCAGTTGCACCTTTTCTCATTGCTTTTAGTATATCGAATGTGCAATTCGTGCAGTTGTCTGTAATTAAACCCTGCACTAAGGACTGTATTTTAAGGGAATTACTATTATTACCCCAAATTATATCATACACACATTTAGCTATTTAAGTATCTCTTCCTGTCATTTACCTGTACAGTTTGTGTAACCATGCAAGTATTCACTTATCTGTAAATATAACTGTATATTTACCTGTACAGCTAATTTAACCATGCAAAATATTCACTTACCTGTTCATTTAGCCAATCTGTCTATTAAGTAAACTATTATTACCCTTGCTTATATCATACGCATTTTTAGCTACTGAAGTATTTCTTTGCCATCGACCTGTATAGTATAGTTAACCATCCAACATCCACCAATGTATAGTGTACATATTCAGCCAACCACCCATACTATGCAATGTCTTTTATAGCTTTTTTTGCACTCCAGATATCTTGTATTTCTATACTTTTTCATACTACCGCTCTATGTATCATGTACCGTGTATCTGTCTTTTGTGTACTTTAGTTGTGGCATTTTGCACCTGCCCTGTTTTTGTTGTTGTAGCTGCTTGACAAAGAAATGTCCCCCTCGGGGATCAATAAAGTACCTATCTATCTATCTATCTATCTATCTATCTATCTATCTATCTATCTATCTATCTATCTATCTATCTATCTATCTATCTATCTATCTATCTATCTATCTACCTATCTATCTATCTACCTATCTACCTGTCTTTTGACTACTCCTGTTGTAATAATAACCATTTGTTATTCCGACGTTGTCTGCGCCTGGGTCTTACCTTCAAACGTGATATAGTGCACTATTCCCTCTGGGCCCTGGTCAAAAGTAGTGCACTAAATAGGGAATGGGGTGTCATTTGGGACTTAGCCTTGTATAATATAACAGCCAATCAATTCCTGATTAGGGACTCTGGTTGGGGTCGTGTTGGTTCAGCCGGGGGTCAAGTTGGTATTTTAACCGTATCATTTGTCATGCTGATTTTATTGCTCAACCATTCATTAAACCCAATACGCCCTCTAACCCCTGCCTTCCCTGACATATGACCATGCCTTTAAATGCCAGAGGGGGGAGAGAGTGGGATGGAGGGAGAGAGGAGTGGAGGGGGAGAGAGGAGGGGAGGAGGGAGAGAGGGGGGGAGAGAGGAGGGGAGGGGGGAGAGAGTGGGGAAGGAGGGAGAGAGGAGGGGGGAGAGAGAGAGGAGGGGAGGGGGGAGAGAGGAGGGGAGGGGGGAGCGAGGAGGGGTGGGGGGAGAGAGGGGGGAAGGAGGGAGAGAGGGAGAGAGGGGGGGAGAGGGGAGAGAGGAGGGGAGGAGGAAGGGGGAGTATGTGTGTGTGTGTGCATACGTGTGTGTGATCTGTCCTCTCCATCCAACCTCTACACAGCCACAGGAATCAGACAATATTTGCTGTGATGTTGATGAAATTCTCTGGCCAGATGTAATTGAGAGGCATGATCAATACATTAAATGATTCAATGAATGAAGTACATTTTTTATTTTATTTTTTATTTACCTATGTACTTTTTTTTGTGGGGTGACAACTCATTGTTAAACACCTGAACTCCTCATTAAAGAACTTAATGAAAAACATGTATTTTCATTTATTTCTTTGTGTATCTTCAGCTGAATTTGTTATCAAATCAACAGAAAACACACTTTTAGTTTTGATGTTAATATTGAATTTTAATAAATGCATTACTAGAATAAAATGCTGTGTTTCATTGTGCAGTGAATACTTAACTGTTTTGCCAACATAAGAGTGTGTTTAGTTTGCTGTGTTAACTGTTTTGAGAGCTGTTACCTGAGTTTGGAGAAATGTACCAAATCGATTGAGAAAAACTGTAATTTGTTTTGGTAAGGAAGAGTGACATAAAATGTACATACTGTATATTGCATGTTCCTTCCACAGCAATGGAAATGTGTGCAGTTTATACTTACTGTACTATGTATCACTATAAAATGTTGCAGTAAAGTAGTTACATAGATATATGTTTTACCTGTACATACTGGTACCGTAGCTCCTTAACTCTGTCCTCATTCCTTTGGAATGGTACACGGTACAGCTGTTTCATACTCATCTGGTATCTATGCAGCACCCTGTCGATGGTTGATATGCTAACCGTATGGATGTTTTCAAAGACATCGTAGTCTTCTATAATGGACCTTTGTATTTCCCTGAGTCTCATGGCATGGCTCATGGACCATGGTGCAAATAGCCTCCTGTTGAGGTGTGAAAAGGCGTCCTCTGCCACCGGTTTGAGGTAATCTTGCAGTCCTATGTGGGGAAAAATGCAGTGATGCATCGCACACTTTCACATAGACAAAAACTGTGCGAACACACATTTTACTGTAAAACATACAGGTGGGTGCATGTAAGGTGCAGTATGTATCTGTATAGAGTATATTTCTGTATGCTGTGAAATACAAGTGGACTACTGTAATATGAAGCATTGTAGGAAGTATACAGTATACTGCTTATATACAGTAACAGTGCACTGTACATTGGTGGACATACCTGTTCTCTCTTCGAAACGTTTGAACTATTGAGGACACGGTTGATCTCCCAATATTCGGCTACACCCTTCGACCCGCCTCAGCCATTGTAAGGCCATGATTGATAACATGGTCTACAATAGTGGCCCTTATGTCATCAGATATTCGCCTATGTCCTCTTCTGCCTCTTCCTCTGTTTTGCCTTCCACCACGCATCCTTGCTCCTCTTCTTCCTCCTCTTGGCTGTTGACCCTGTTCGATTCCTGGTCCATCCATTATTGGAAAATTGCTTGCCAATTGATTGTTCATGAGATGCACCTTTGAGCAATTTAGACAACTGGTTGATTGTTGATTGAACAAACACTTTACATTCCTTCATGAGTGAGGGTCAATTTCACCTGCACGATTCATCAATTCACATTTTTGTACAAAAGGTCTAATAGAAATGTGTAAAACTATGCTTGACAGTTTATGACAAATAGTTCAACAATTTTGCATGTAATGGCTTATGCAAGGAACTAATGCCTAGATGTTTTGAGGGGTAAGACTATTCAACAGAGAACCATCTACTATGTGTTGATCAACATGACATGAGCGATTGAAAATGTGGAAAAAAGCTGACACTTGTACATTATCAATTGCAATATGTACAAAAGCAATTGCAATTTGTTCAAAGGAATAAGCAATTGCTTTAATGATGTGCATAAGTGACTAGATGGTTTGGAATTTGTACAAGTAGTATCAATAATTGATAGGGTGCTGAGTACCAGGCAGTTACCAAGTTTGGTAGGCTACTATTAGCCATCAGCAGCATCAGAGCTTGGAGAAGCCTAGTTACCTGTCACGTGGAATTTGACTGCGGTCATTAATGTTGCTTTCGTCGACGAAAATTTTGACTAAATATCGTCGTCAACGAACCTTCATCAAGGGACGAAAACGAGACGAGACGAGACGTAAATGCTGGTCACATGACGATGACTATAACTAAATGTATAATGCACTATTGTTGACGAATAAAAACGAGACTAAATGTGGTTTACAAAATAAAAACTATGCTAAAATATCTTTTCATTTTCGTTGACCAAAACGAGACGAAATATTAAAATGTTATTTCGTCTCGATTAGTGTCGTTTTTGATTATTATTTTGCAGTATGTCTGTTTCCTGTGTCTCACTTTAAGACGCATTCAGAGGCGCAGGCGACGTCACTTCCTCAAGCCCCACGCTGTGACGCGGCATTATTTGATTTTAGAAGATGCAGCTGCGGTGAGTTTAGTTAGCGTTAACGACAACAAAGTTAAGTTAAGTCTCTGACACAGAGAAAGAGCCCGATGGCCGGCAAGCCGGGGTTCGTCTTTGGGAGAAAAAGAAGAAGTCACAAATGAGGCTCCAGATTCAACCTCCGCAAAACGGCGTAGATTTAAGTTCTTCAGTGCTAATCGTCCATCGAGGCCCAAGGCAGCCAAGACAACAAACATTAGGCAGGAGATATTAAAGTATAAAGAGGGGCTGTCCGAGTCCCACCAGTATGCTGCTACCAGTGCTGAGGTTGAGGAATCCGGCATTGAGTATTGGTTAACTCATTGTTCCACTGCGTTTCCAACACTGAAACCTCTAGCCTTGGACCTCCTGGCAATGCCAGCCTCTCAGGCATTTACAGAGAGGGTCTTCAGTGTAACTGGTTACCTCTCTTGTGGCCGCAGGAACAGGGCTAGGACCATTTTGGAAAGAAGCGCTTTCCTCAAAGTAAACAAGCCTAAGTAGTAGTTAATGGCTGGCCTGAACAGACATGCACGAAGCATGTATGTACTACACGAACAGACATGTATGTAACACACACACACACACACACACACACACACAAAATGATAGGTTTTATTCGTGGAAAAAATATATTCAGGTAAGTTCAAGCCAATACAGAAGTGTTAAGAAGTGTTAACTGCTGAAAGCGGAGAGTTTTGTTTTTTGTTTGTGACAGACAGCCAGTCTTAAAATAACACATCCAGGAGGTTACAGTTTATGTAGTTGCTTACTGCTGGTTATTTGGTTCAGTTCAGTAGTTGGCATAATTCAGTACTGTTTGTTCTTTTCTGTCAACAAATTCCACTGTATGCAGGTCTAAATCATTTGTAGTGTTATATCTTTAAACCGTTTTTATTATGCAAAATCTGACTTCAATTTACAAGCAACACAAGTAACAGACACGCACATTTTATTTGCACTTTTTAGTATGTTATTGTAGCTTGAGCATTCAAGCACTTTGTTTCTCTTTGTTAAACTTAAATGTATTCATTTTATTCTGGCAGTGTCAATGTCATGTGATGCCATTTTATTGTTTTTATTTTATTTAAATGTATGTGTGTGTGCAACATATTTGGTTGGTAAAATAAATATGTTGTAAATTCAAATCAGAGCGTCTTCCGTGTCTGGAATGGATGTATTCTTGAGTCTAAAAGGTAACAATAATATAATAAGAAAACCTTTGACATGGGTTTGGCTTAAAGTTAAAATTGATTTCGTCTAAACTACTAGGTACTTATTATACTATATTGACTGGGTTAAATAGAATTGCATTACTAAAAAGAGACTAAAATAAAATTTTCATTGACTAAAACTAGACTAAAATGTCATCAGTTTTCGTTGACTAAAACTAGACTAAAATGTCATCAGTTTTCGTTGACTAAAACTAGACTAAAATGCTCAGACTTTTAGTCGACTGAAACTTGACTAGACTAAAAAGAGTATGAACGTGACTAAAACTAATAAAAACTAAAATGACAGCTTGACACAAAGACTAGACTAAAACTAAAAGTAAAACAGGCCGCCAAAAACAACACTAGCGGTCATAACTCGTGACCAGTCAGTAATACGGTCACGGTAACAGCCCTAATTTTGTCTACACACCTGGCTTGACTGAACTTTAGGTGATTGCTACAGCACTGTGCAACCATTTTGTTGTCTTTTATGCTGCTCTGCCTCTTGAATGGAAACTCAATTTTTGTATCTTTTTCATTAGTCCACTGTTGTTGTTTTGCATGTCAGCAGTGAGGTTTTCAAGATATAGGACTTTCAAGAAGCAAAATGTCACTGGCCACATCATCATGCAAAATGCATTATACACTGAATAAAAATATAAACACAACATGTAAAGTGTTGGTCCCATGTTTCATGAGCTGAAATAAAAAATACCAGAACCTTTTCCATATGCACAAAACGCTTATTTCTCTCAGATTGTGTGCATACATTTGTTCTCATTCTTGTTAATTCTCCTTTGCCAAGATAATCCATCCACCTGACAGGTGTGGCATATCAAGATGCTGATGAAACAGCACGACCATCACACAGGTGCACCTTGTGCTTGGGACGAAAAAAGGCCACTTTAAAATGTGCAGTTTTGTCACACAACACAATGCCACAGATGCATCAAGCACAGAGCTGTTGCCAGAAAACTGAACGTTCAATTATCTACTATAAGCTGCCTCTGATTGTCTGGGCCTGGCTCCCCAGTGGGTGGGCCTATGCTCTCCAAGGCCCACCCATGGCTGCACCCCTGCCCAGTCATGTGAAATCCATAGATTAGGGACTAATTAATTTATTTAAATTGACTGATTTCCTTATCTGAACTGTAACTCAGTAAAATCTTAGAAATTGTTGCATTTATATTTTTGTTCAGCATATGATGCCACCCTAGACCCACTTCAATTTGCTTACCGCCCCAACAGATCCACAGATTATGCAATTGCCACCACTCTGCACACTGCCCTTTCCCATCCGGACAAGAGGAATACCTATGTAAGAATGCTGTTCATTGACTACAGCTCAGCATTCAACACCATAGTTCCCTCCAAGCTCATCATTAAGCTCGAGGCCCTGGGTCTGAACCCCGCCCTGTGCAACTGGGTCCTGGACTTCCTGAAAGGCCGCCCCCCAGGTGGTGAAGGTAGGAAACAACACCTCCTCTTCGCTGATCCTCAACACTGGGGCCCCACAAGGGTGTGTGCCCAGCCCACTCTTGTACTCCCTGTTCACCCATGACTGCGTGGAAACGCACAACCCCAACTCTATCATCACGTTTGCAGACGACACAACAGTAGTAGGCCTGATTACCAAAAATGATGAGACAGCCTACAGGGAGGAGGTGAGGGCTCCGTGAGTGGTGCCAGGAAAATAATCTCTCACTCAACGTCAAAAAAACAAAGGAGATGATTGTGGACTTCAGGAAACAGTGGAGAACAGTGGGACCGCAGTGGAGAAGGTGGAATACTGAAAGCTCCTTGGCGTACACATCACTGACAAACTGAAATGGTCCACCCACACAGACAGTGTGGTGAAGAAGGTGCAACAGAGCCTCTTCAACCTCAGGAGGCTAAAGAAATTTGGCTTAACACCTAAAACCCTCACTAACTTTTACGGGGCGGTGATATAAGGCCGCCTTGTACAGCAACTGCACCACCCACAACCGCATTACCGGGTGCCAACTACCCGCCCTCCAGGACACCTACAGCACCCGATGTCACAGGAAGGCCAAAAAGATCATCAAGGACATCAACCACCCGAGCCACTGCCTGTTCACCCCGCTGTCATCCAGAAGGCGTGGTCAGTACAGGTGCATCAAAGCTTGGACCGAGAGACTGAAAAACAGCTTCTATCTCAAGGTCATCAGACAGGTAAACAGCCACCACTAGCACATTAGAGGCTGCTGCCTAATGGCACAGACTAGAAATCACTGGTCACTAAGGTATGGAACCCTAGTCACTTTAATAATGTTTATAATGTTGACACATCTGGCATCACTCATCTCACATGTATACACTGTATTCTAGGCTATCCTTCGGTATCTCAGTCATTTAATAACGTTTACATATCTTGCGTTCCCTTTGTATATATTGTATTCAATACTATTCTACTGTATCTTAGTCCATGCCGCTAGTCCTTATGTATATAGGCCTAATTAATTCCTTACTTAGATTTGTGTGTATGTGACCAATACAATTTGATTTGATTTGAGAATCCTCTATGGAGAGAATATGGAACATGGAATATGGATTATGGCGAGATTGTGTGTGTGGAGTGTGTGACGAGGGCCATAGAGCCAGTGTTTCCCAATCATGTCACCTCAAGGCTGGGTTGCAGAACAGACTGTGTATGAGACTTATTGATCTCATTTGTCTATCTGAGGCACAAACACACATATTATGTTCAGAAATAGTGTGTGTCCCTCTGTGTGTCCCTGTGTGTGTCCCTGTGTGTGTGTCCCTGTCTGTGTCCCTGTGTGTGTGCCCCTGTGTGTTTGTCCCTGTGTGTGTGTCCCTGTGTGTGTGTCCCTGTGTGTGTGTCCCTGTGTGTGACCCTCACTAAATTTGTGACTGCAGACAGTCTGCATTCTCGGAGCCCAGCCAGACAGTATGCCTTCTAGTCTTAATGATCCCATCTGTCTGAGACACACACACACACACACACACACACACACACACACACACACACATACACACACAATGTTCAGATCGACATATACAGTGCCTTCGGAAAGTATTCAGACCCCTTCCCTTTTTACACATTTTGTTGCGTTACAGCCTTATTCTAAAATGGATTAAATAATGTTTTCCCTCATCAATCTACACACAATACCCCATAATGACAAAGCAAAAACAGGTTTTTAGAAAATGAATGAGAGATGGTCTGAGACATGTTCATGTTGTCAGTCTGAATGAGAGATGGTCTGAGACATGTTCATGTTGTCAGTCTGAATGAGAGATGGTCTGAGACATGTTCATGTTGTCAGTCTGAATGAGAGATGGTCTGAGACATGTTCATGTTGTCAGTCTGAATGAGAGATGGTCTGAGACATGTTCATGTTGTCAGTCTGAATGAGAGATGGTCTGAGACATGTTCATGTTGTCAGTCTGAATGAGAGATGGTCTGAGACATGTTCATGTTGTCAGTCTGAATGAGAGATGGTCTGAAACATGTTCATGTTGTCAGTCTGAATGAGAGATGGTCTGAGACATGTTCATGTTGTCAGTCTGAATGAGAGATGGTCTGAGACATGTTCATGTTGTCAGTCTGAATGAGAGATGGTCTGAGACATGTTCATGTTGTCAGTCTGAATGAGAGATCGTCTGAGACATGTTCATGTTGTCAGTCTGAATGAGAGATGATCTGAGACATGTTCATGTTGTCAGTCTGAATGAGAGATGGTCTGAGACATGTTCATGTTGTCAGTCTGAATGAGAGATGGTCTGAGACATGTTCATGTTGTCAGTCTGAATGAGAGATGGTCTGAGACATGTTCATGTTGTCAGTCTGAATGAGAGATGGTCTGAGACATGTTCATGTTGTCAGTCTGAATGAGAGATGGTCTGAAACATGTTCATGTTGTCAGTCTGAATGAGAGATGGTCTGAAACAAACCTCTCAGAGAGGGATCACCCTGGTAACAGACTTCCAGACTTCTCCCTTCCACACACAAATGTATTTATTCCTCCCCTCTTCTTCTATTTCCTTCCTTCCTTCCTTCCTTCCTTCCTTCCTTCCTTCCTTCCTTCCTTCCTTCCTTCCTTCCTTCCTTCCTTCCTTCCTTCCTTCCTTCCTTCCATCAGACTGACAGCAGAACCATCTCATTCACATGGAGGGAGGGGAAGAGAGAGAGAGGGAGGGGGAGAAAGGATGAGGGAGGAAAAGAAAGAGAGGGGGGGAGAAAGGAAGAGGCAGGGAAAGAGACATAGGGGGAGGGGGAGAATGGAAGAGAGTTAGTGAGATATATATATATCTGATGTATTCTATCGTGTTGAAGGACCAGGGAGCACGGGCTGCATACTAAACACCTCTCTCTCTCTCTCTCTCTCTCTCTCTCTCCCTACATCACAACCCGTAGTTCTTCCCTTTCTCTCTCACTCCGTCTTATCTGGTCTCTCTGTCCATCTTTCCCTTTATCATTGTACAAATCTTTGTTATTGGCAACAGTAGCCTCTGAGAGCTAAAGCGTCAACATTGGCTAACAGAGAAAGATGATACAATAGGCAGAGACCACAGAACTGCACTTAACTTGTCTACTAAAATGTAGTATTTGATCCCCTCCTCTCTCTCTCTCTCTCTCTCTCTGTCTCAGGTTCTGCTGTGGTGCAGTGGTTGCACAGCCTTTCCTCCACAGGGAGCCATGTTTTGCTGTGTCTCCCCTTCTCAATGGCAAGGTTGTGCTCACTGAGCCTGTTCTTTGTCAAGGTTTTTCTAAGGTTTTGATCATTAACCATGGTCAAATAGTTTGCCACGGTGTACTGTCGATTTAGGGCCAGATAGCACTGCATTTAGCTTTGTGCTTGTGTTTCCCAATAAGTAATATAGTTTTGTTTTGACTGTGTTGTAATTTGTTTTGATGTGATTGATTGGATGTTCTGGTCCTGTTAGTAGAACAGGTTTGAGATCTCAGTCCCAGGACCAGCTGGATGAGGGGACTCTGTTCTTTGCTCAGCTCTTGGTATTGCAGGACTTGGTAATGATATGAGAGGGTGTCACTGTCTTTAGATGTTTCCAAAACATAAATGTTATTTTTTGTTTGTTTTTATCATTAGTGGATATTGGCCTAATTCTGCCCTGCATGCATTGTTTGTAGTTTTCCTCTGGACATGTAGTAGAATCTTACAGAACTCGGCATGCAGGGTTTCAATAAAATAAAATAAAATAAAATAACATGTATTTATAAAGCCCTTTTTACATCAGCCTAAAACTCCAAACAGCAAGCAATGCAGATGTAGAAGCACGGTGGCTAGGAAAAACTCCCTAGAAAGGCAAAACCTAGGAAGAAACCTAGAGAGGAACCAGGCTCTGAGGGGTGGCCAGTCCTCTTCTGGCTGTGCCGGGTGGAGATTATAACAATTCATGGCCATTAAGGCCAGTTCTTTCTCCAAGATGTTCAAATGTTCATAGATGACCAGCAGGGTCAAATAATAATAAAAGTAGTTGTGGAGGTTGCAACAGGTAAATACATCAGGAGTGAATGTCACTTGGCTTTTCAGTGCAATAGAGCGCAGGTGCGGTAGAGCGAGAGCGAGATGAAAACAGCAGGTCTGGGACAAGGTGGCACGTCCAATGAACAGGTCAGGGTTCCATAACCGCAGGCAGAAGAGTTGAAACCGGTGCAGCAGCACGACCAGGTGGACTGGGGACAGCTAGGAGTCATCAGGGCAGGTGGTCCTGAAGCATGGTCCTCCGGGAGAGGAGGGAGAGTGGGAGAGAGAGAGAATTAGAGGGAGCACACTTAAATTCACACAGGACACCGGATAATAACATCAGATTTAACAAACTGACCCTTGCCCCCCGGCACATAGACTATTGCAGCATAGATACTGGAGGCTGAGACAGGGGGGGTCAGGAGACACTGTGGCCCCCTCCGACAATACCCAGACAATACCCCAGGATAGGGCCAAACCAGGCAGGATATAACCTCACCCACTCTGCCAAGCACAGCCCCTACACCAATGGGGTGTTTGTCCCATTGGGTGAAATCTTGATTTGCAAGTGGACCCCACACCTCGCTGCCATAAAGTGCAATTGGTTCAATGACACATTCATTTAGTTTTAGCCATTCACTGATTCATTAAGGTGTCCAGTTGAGCTTATTTTTAAACCTAATTAATTGTAGTGTGTGAAGTACTCTATATATTTAGTACCAATTGAAAGCTTTGGTCTAATTCCCTGAGATCTGGATCTTCTCTGGAAAATCATTATTTTAGTATTTCTGGGGTTTACTGCCAAGGCACAGGTCTGGCAGTACTGCTCTAGCAGGTCCAGGCTCTGCTGTAGGCCATGTGTTGTGGGTGACAGCAGGCATAGGTCATCTGCGAAAAGCAGGCATTTAACCTCTCAGGATTTTTCTAGAATAGTGGCCAATTCGTTGATGTAAATACTGAAGAGCGCAGGGCTCAGATTGCAACCCTGGCGAAGGCCCCGCCCCTGGTTAAAGAATTCTGTTATTTTCTTGCCAATTTTGATGCTGCACGTATTGCCAGTATACGTTGATTTAATTATGTCATATGTTTTACCCCCTACACCACTATCAATAACTTTGTAGAACAGTCCTATATGCCAAATAGAGTCAAATGCTTTTTGGAAGTCGATAAAGCAAGCGTATATTTTGGTATTATTTTGGTGGACATCTATCAGGGTGTCTAGGGTGTAAATATGATCGGACGTGCGATGTTTTGTTATAAATCCAATTTTGCTTTCACTTAAGACGTTGTGCTTATTAAGGAAGTTTAGAACTCTTATATTTATAATACTACAGAAAACCTTCCCCAGGTTACTGTTCACACAAATGCCTCTGTAATTGTTAGGGTCAAATTTGTCTCCGTTCTTAAAGATTGGGGTTATGGGTCCTTGATTCCAGATGTCAGGGAAATAACCTACACTCAGAATCAAATTAAACAGTATTAATATAGACAATTGACATTTTGCACTAGTGAATTTGAGCATCTCATTTAGGATGCCATCAGGTCTGCATGCTTTTTTAAATTTGAGAGCCTGACGTTTCTTATAGAGCTCTTGGTCTGGGGAGTCCAATGGATTTTGATTGTCCTTTATAGCTTTTTCTAATCCATTCAACTTCTCATAAATTTGGCATTGTTCTGCGTTTGTGTCAATTTGAATGGTGTTGTAGAGGGTTTTAAAGTGGGTTGTCCATATGTCACCATTTTGTATCTAATGCCTCTTGTTTAGATTTTTTTAGTTTTTTGCCAGAAGTTGTTTGTGTTTATGGACTCCTCAATTAGTCAGCTGCTTGCTGTTGTACTTTGCTTTTTTGGTTCTGAGTGTTTTATTTATGTTTATAGAGTTTTAAAGTCTCACAGTAATGAAGGCGTAATTCACCATTATTTGGGTCTCTGTGCTTTTGGTTTGATAGTTCTAAGTTTTTTCCTTATAAATTTATGATCTGCATCAAACCAGTTGTCATCTGTGTTCTTTTTTCTTTATTTTTTTAAATCAATTTCTCTCTCTCTCCCCACTCTCTCTCCTCTCTGCAGTCAAATGGCACCTGCCTGGAGGCTTTATGGAGGACTGCTACAATGCAGGAGCTCTCTCCTCTCCTCTCCTCTCCTCTCCTCTCCTCTCCTCTCCTCTCCTCTCCTCTCCTCTCCTCTCCTCTCCTCTCCTCTACTCTGTGTGAGGTATTTTTCCAGAGGGAGCAGCCTGGTCTCATAGACTAGACGTAACATAGTAAACAAATATCCGGGACACTCAAATTAGTATGATATGTTATGGTAGCCACCTGCTAGGAATTCGTAACATATCCCCAACTGGTGGTTTTAACTGGTGGTTTTATTTGATTTAGTTCTCAGATATATATATATATATATATATATATATATATATATATATATATATATATATATATATATATATCCCTGATGTACGAATTGCATTTCGTAACATATCACACAAATTGTAATTTGAAACATATGATACGAATTGTAACGCAAACATCAAGCAACCCATAGGTTGCGTGCTCAAATGTTATCACTCACGAATGTAGCGTTTTAGGGCCTCCCGAGTGGTGCAGCGGTCTAAGTGCTTGAGGTGTGACTACAGACCCATGAGGCAGCGCACAATTGGCCCAGAGGAGGGTTTGGCCAGCCGGGTTTTCCTTGTCCCATCGCGCTCTAGGGACTCCTTGTGGCAGGTCGGGCGCCTGCTTCCGGGTTAAGCGAACAGTGTGTTTGGCATGGTTGTGTTTCGGAGGACGCATGTCTCTCGACCTTCGCCTCTCCCGAGTCCCTAGGGGAGTTGCAGCGATGGGACAACACTGTAACTACCAATTTGGGAGAAGAAAACATTTAAAATACATAAACAATGAACAAAAATATAGAAATAAATTAATACTTTAGCTGTATGGGCACCTCTACCCAGGAATATAAGATGGACAGGGACATCACCGTTATACTGTATGTACAGAGTTACACACACCTCTGGTTATGACCAACTCATTTTCTGATTGATTGATATCTCCCTCTCGCTCTAGATCTCTCTCTCTCTCTCTCTCTCTCTCTCTCTCTCTCTCTCTCTCTCTCTCTCTCTCTCTCTCTCTCTCTCGCTCTCTCTCTCTCTCTCTCTCTCTCGCTCTCTCTCCCTCTCTCCCTCTATCTATCTCTGTCTTTCCTGCTCTGCCTCCCCCGTGTTCTTGCTCCCTTTCCTTTGCACACGCTCTCTCTCACTCAGCCTCTGCATCGCAGCTACAAGCAGCGGTCTCAGTAAGAGACAGGCAGGCAAACAGATAGTCAGGCAGAGCCGAGCCGGCAGAGGGAGACTACGGGAGCCACAGGAAACTCCACGAGCGGCCAAGCGGTGAGCCTTATTCCGAGCAGCCACAGCCTTCACCTACCACTGGCTGCAGCCAGAAATGTGTAGGAGGTGTTCCTGGCATTAAACACCTCGTCCCTTCCCCCGACACTCTCTGCTCGCTGCATGCCACTGTCACTGCTGCCAAAAGGGGCTGGCTGAAATGACCTGGGAGAGAGGGAGAGCTGTGGAGAGCCGTTACGCTGGCCATCTTATTGGGAGGACCCCCTGATTCTGATACCACCAACTTCGCTACCTGAACTTGAACCAGACTCTAGTCTGATCTGTTTGTCATCGGCAAGCCCAAATAGGAGGGCATGGTTGTTTAGAAGAGACGAGGGATAGAGGCGACAGTGAGAGAGAGAGAGACCACCACAGAGCCGGTAAGAGAGAGAGAGCTGGAGCCGGTTCAGTGTTCCATAGGGAGAGGAATGTACTCAATATACTCATGCTGGGGATCTGAGATGCTGGGTTTGATGATGATGGTATGGTTCTCTATTTGGTTGAGAAATTAGTTTTCCCCTTTTGGTTTAAATGCAGCTTGTTTGTGCTTGCGGCTGTGCTGCATGGACATTGATTTCATGGCAGGTTGGCAATTTGTTAAAGGAAATATGGCTAAAGAGCTCCATCTTTCTCTCTGTCCCTCTCTCCTCCACCGCTCTGCTCCGGGCGGACGTCGTTTGATATTTATCAGACGTGCTTTACGGTCTGGAAAATGTCACTAGACTGAGAGGGACAGCGAGAGAAGGAGAGGGAGAGAGGGTGAGATAGACAGGGTGAGTTATAGGAAGAGAGACAAACATTTATACTGAGAGAGGATAAAGTGTGTGAGGGTGAGAAACAGTGAAAGAGAAAGAAAAAAAGAAAGAGAGAGGGAGCAAAAGAGCAAGAGACCACCAATCTCAGTCACAATAGGAATGAGAACCCAGCAGCATATCTAAGCAGTGAACTGCAGCTCCTTAAACCAGAGATCAAATCATCCATGTCGAAAACAAAAGGTGTAGGTAGACCTTACAGTGAAATGCTTACTTACAAGCCTTTAACCAACAATGCAGTTATAAGAAAAAATATGTGTTAAGAAAGTATTTACTAAATAATCTGAAGAAAACAATAGATACCTGGTATAGAGGTCCTGGATGGCAGGAAGCTTGGCCCCAGTGATGTACAGGGCTGTACGCACTACTCTCTGTAGTGCCTTGCGGTCGGAGACCGAGCAGTTGCCATACCATGCAACCAGTCAGGATGATCTCGATGGTGCAGCTGTAGAACCTTTTGAGGATCTGGGGACCCATTCCAAATATTTTCAGTCTCCTGAGGGGGAATAGGCATTGTCGTGCCCTCTTCACGACTGTCTTGTTGTGTTTGGACCTTGATAGTTTGTTGATGGAACTCGAAGTTCTCGAAGTCGATGAGCATGGGGGCGTGCTCGGTCCTCTTTTTCCTTTAGTCCACAATAATCTCCTTTGTCTTGATCACGTTGAGGGAGAGGTTGTTGTCATGATGGCACCACACATCCAGGTCTCTGACCTCCTCTCTATAGGCTGTCTCATCGTTGTTGGTGATCAGGCCTACAACTGTTGTGTCGTCGAAAACAAATTATGTTTTGGGAGTTGTGTTTGGCCATGCAGTCATGGGTGAACAGGGAGTACAAGAGGGGCCTGAGCACGCACCCCAGAGGTGCCCCCATGTTGAGGATCAGTGTGGCAGATGTGTTGTTGCTGTCATGGAAAAAACTCTTCCCTCTTACTAAAAAATAAAAGCACTTCTGGAGTTTGTAGAAGCAAGATAGACTTTATTGCAAAAAGACAACGAAGCTGAGTGTCCTGCAGTTTTTGGCTTATGTACAAGTTTTGAAAGGTTTATTCATAAGACACAGTTATCACAGCTCCACCCATTCTATTTTCCTCCAACCTGGTCTCAAAACTCCTGATGTTATTTCTTGTTTTCTCCTTATTTGGAGATAACATTGGCACAGAATACATGTCTAGTTGTAAGTCAGAAAAATGGGAGGTACACAGGAAGCCTTTACCCCTGGGGGAGTCTCCTGACTCTGGTGACATCCCTCTGGTCAACGGTCAACCTGCTGAGTGGTAGGAGATTGCCTACACCCTACCCTTATCTGCTGAGGACAAAGATATCTCTGCTTGAAACATACAAAGCTGAATATATTCAGGGAGCTATAAAGAATTGGAAATTATACAATAACTATAAAGAATTGGAAATTACACAACATTGCCTACCTTTACCACCTGGGGCCGCCATTCAGGATGTCCAGGATCCAGTTGCAGAGGGAGCAGTTTAGTCCCAGTGTCCTTAGCTTAGTGATGAGCTTTGAGGGAAATATGGTGTTGAACGCTGAGCTGTAATCAATGAATAGCATTCTCACTTAGGTGTTCGTCTTGTCCAGGTGGGAAAGGGCAGTGTGGAGTGCAATATAGACTGCGTCATCTATGGATCTGTTGGGGGGTATGCAAATTGGAGTGTATCTAGGGTTTCTGGAAGAATGGTGTTGATGTGAGCCATGACCAGCCTTACAAACCGCTTCATGGCTACAGACGTGCTATGGGTTGGTAGTCATTTAAGCAGGTTACCTTAGTGTTATTGGGCACAGGGTCTATGGTGGTCTGCTTGAAACATGTTGGTATTACAGACTCAGTCAGGGACAGTTTGAAATAGTCTGTACAGACACTTGCCAGTTGGTCAGCGCATGCTCGGAGTACACGTCCTGGTAATCCGTCTGGCCCTGCGGCCTTGTGAATGTTGACCTGTTTAAAGATCTTACTCACATCAGCTAGTGTGTTTCAGTGTTGCTTGCCTCGAAGCACACATAGAAGTAATGTAGCTTGTTTGGCAGGCTCGCATCACTGGGCAGCTCGTGGCTGTGCTTCCCTTTGTAGTCCATAATAGTTTGCAAGCCCTACCACATCCGATGAGCATCAGAGTAGTAGGATTCAATCTTGGTCCTGTATTGACGCTTTGCCTGTTTGATGGTTCGTCGGAGGGCATCGCGGGATTATATATATATGATATAAGCGTCCGGGTTATATATACATATATTTAAATGTAACCTTTATTTACCTAGGCAAGTCAGTTAAGAACAAATTCTTATTTATAATGAGGGCCTACCCTGGCCAAACCTGGCCAAACCTGAACGATCCGCCCTATAGGATTCCCAATCACGGCCAGATGTGATACAGCCTGGATTCGAACCAGGGACTGTAGTGATGCCTCTTTTACTGTGGTTACCTTCCCATTGCTGGCTGATACTACTGTATACTGGCTAAAACTACTGTATATCTCTGTGGTTACCTTCCCATAGCTGGCTCATACTACTGTATATCTCGGTGGTTACCTTTCCATAGCTGGCTGATACTACTGTATACTGGCTAAAACTACTGTATATCTCCGTGGTTACCTTCCCATAGCTGGCTGATACTACTGTATATCTCTGTGCTTACCTTCCCATAGTTGGCTCATACTACTGTATACTGGCTAAAACTACTGTATATCTCTGTGGTTACCTCCCCATAGCTGGCTGATACTACTTTATATCTCCGTGGTTACCTTCCCATAGCTGGCTGATACTACTGTATACTGGCTAAAACTACTGTATATCTCGGTGGTTACCTTCCCATAGCTGGCTGATACTACTGTATATCTCTGTGGTTACCTTCCCATAGCTGGCTCATACTACTGTATATCTCGGTGGTTACCTTCCCATAGCTGGCTGATACTACTGTATATCTCTGTGGTTACCTTCCCATAGCTGGCTGATACTACTGAGTAACGTTGTTCTTGTTCTGATGGCTGAGTGAGGGGGTTTGGGGAGACTACAGAGTGGGTGGCACAGTTGGTGGAGATATATTTCACAGTTACTGGTCTAGGGCTGAGCCAAGCCATACCAAGCCGAGATGAGCTGAGAAGGGATAGGCAAGCTAGGAGCAGAGAGATGGAAGAACATAAGCAGACAGAGGCTAGAAGCAAACCAGAGAGGGATATGGAGCCATGCAGACTTGAAGTGAAGAAGAAGAGGGAGGAAGGATGGCTAGGATCAGTCCAGACTAGAAGTGAAGAAGAACGGGAGGAATGAAGGCTAGGATCAGTCCAGACTAGAAATGAAGAAGAAGAGGGGGGAATGAAGTGAAGGAAGGCTAAGACAGTCACAGGCTGTCTACTAGTAGTGAGAAGGATAGGCCTTCACAGCAGTAGTGAGAATGATAGGCCTTCACAGCAGTAGTGAGAAGGATAGGCCTTCACAGCAGTAGTGAGAAGGATAGGCCTTCACTACAGTAGTAAGAAGGATAGGCCTTCACTACAGTAGTGAGACTGATAGGTCTTCACAGCAGTAGTGGGACAAGAAGAGACCTTCACAGCAGTAGTGAGAAGGATAGGCCTTCACAGCAGTAGTAAGAAGGATAGGCCTTCACTACAGTAGTGAGAAGGATAGGCCTTCACTGCAGTAGTAAGAAGGATAGGCCTTCACTACAGTAGTGAGAAGGATATGCCTTCACAGCAGTAGTGAGACAAGAAGAGGCCTTCACAGCAGTAGTGGGACAAGAAGAGGCATTCACAGCAGTAGTGGTACAAGAAGAGGCCTTCACAGCAGTTGTGAGACAAGCAGAGCCTTTCACAGCAGTTGTGAGACAAGAAGAAGACTTCACAGCAGTAGTGGGACAAGAAGAGATCTTCACAGCAATAGTGAGACAGTAGTGAGACAGACTGGCGAGGAGCTGAGAGAGAAGGAATGCTAGTAGGATTTTTGTTTTAGATTCCGTCACTCACAGTTGAAGAGTACCTATGATAAAAATTACAGACTTCTACATGCTTTGTAAGTGGGAAAACCTGCAAAATCGGCAGTGTATCAAATACTTGTTCTCCCCACTGTATATAGTCATACTTATGTTTTATTTTTCATTAACTATTTACAAATATTCAAATGTTTCTTCCACTTTGACATTAGAGTATTTTGTATAGATCGTTGATAAAAAAAATCACAATTAAATGCATTTTAATCCCACGTAACATAACAAAGTCCAGTGGTGTGAATACTTTCTGAAGAACTGTAGAAGCTGCTTTTCAGTGTCTCGGTCCCAGCTTTGATGCACCTGTACTGTCTCCACCTTCTAAATGGCAGCGGGGTGAACAGACACGTTTTTCAGCCTCCACCATACTGTCTGTGTGAATGGATCATTTCAGGTTGCCACTGATGCGCAAGTAGAGGAACTTGAAGCTTTTTACCCTCTCCACCGTGGCCCTGTCAATGTGGATGGGGGCGTGCTCTCTCTGCTGTCCACAATCAGCTACAAACTTGATGATTGAGTTGGAGACGTACGTGGCCACAAAGTCATAGGTTAACAGGGTGTACAGGAGGGAGCTGAGCACACACCCTTATGGGGCCCCTGTGTGGAGGATCAGCGTAGCAGAGGTGTAGTTGCCTACCTTCACCACTTGGGTTCGGCCCATCAGAAAGTCTGGGACCCAGTTGCACAGGGCGGTGTTCAGACCCAGGGCCCTGAGCTTATTAATGAGGTGTGTGTGTGTGTGTGTGTGTGTGTGTGTGTGTGTGCATTGGATCTCACTCTGGACTAACAACCCATAGCACTGGGCCTGTATTCATAAAGAATCTCAGGGTATGAGTACTGATCTAGGATCAAGTCAGCCTTGTCCGCATAATCTTATTCTTTATGATGTGGATCCTAGATCTGAGACGCTTTATGAATACAGACCCTGGTTGAATGAGTAAATAGCTAAGCCATATTTTCTATACAAAATACTGGGTATTTGATTGACTTGGTTGATTGATTCGTTGTTATTTGGTGTGAAGTGTATGAAGACGTTTTGGAAACACTCCAGACAAGATCAAAACCCCCTCACACTCTCAAGGCTGGAACCTCAAACCCCAAACCTACAATCACCAATGCCATATTGCATCCACTCTAACCAGGTGAAGTGTTAGTGCTATGGATGTCAGTGACAGGGGTGATGTGTGCAGCAGCCCCCAAAGTGCATCTCCAAGATTGGCCCAGTGCTTATTCAGAGTTGCCTGTGGCTGCCTGGGAGAGATGAGCTGTCCACTGGTGTTGGTTTGAGCACACACACACACACACACAGAGAGAGAGAGAGAGAGAGAGAGAGAGAGAGAGACCGGGACTGGGACTGGGACCGGGACCGGGACCGGTTACCCTATCTCTGTGATCTAATCAAGTGGCAAGGCCAGTTAGAGGGAACAAACTGAAGAGGGGAGCTCTTAGCCTGTGTCCCAAATGGCACTCTATTCCCTATATAGTGTGCTACAGGGCTCTGGTCAAAAGAAGTCCACCTGATAGGGAAAAAGGTGACATTTGGGATGCAACCTTAATGCTTGGTTTGGGAGCAGGCTTCCTCTCTGCCAGGAACCAAAAGTGCTATTTTGAGAGATGCATCTTCTAGATGTGTTTTCTAAGTCTGATTGGAGGTAATAGTGAGTGTGAGGTACATTTCCATTTTGATAATCTGTTTTTAGAAGTTTTGTTGGTGTATTTCCTCCTTGGAAAGTCTGTGAACGTCACAAGGTGTTGAAGGTAGATCTAGCTGAGAGGAAGAAGAGACACATTCCACTGGACAGAAAGAGCATGAACTCATCTGAAGTCTTCATATACGTAATAGCTTTATAATCTGGCTTTAGAATCTAGAGACTCTACAGAACAGGCTTTAGAATCTACAGATCAGGCTTTAGAATGGCTTTAGAATCTGCAGAACAGGAGAGCTACCCTCCTGTAGGTTTTAACTCCAACCCTGTTCCTGGTGAGATAATCTCCTGTAGGTTTTAACTCCAATGCTGTTTCTGGAGAGCTACCCTCCTTTAGGTTTGAAATCCAACCCTAGTTGTAACTAACCTGATTTAGCTTAACAGCCAATTAATTATTAGAATCAGGTGTGCTATATTAGCATTGCAGCGAAAATCTACAGGAGTGTAGCTCTCCAAGAACAGGAATGGAAAGCTCTGACATAACATATCCTCATAATGGAGTTTAGTGAAAAGTCCTCCACGAGGACTACACTGTGTGTTAGTGTGTGCGTGTATGTGTGTGTGTGTCATTGGACTACACCACAGAAATGTCAGCAGAGGACATTGTATTCACCAAAATCTAATCAGCCTGGTCCACTGCAGATGTTTGGCGGCAGCTAGCCATAGAAAAACACATTAGAAAAACAGGCTGACACTAGATTGTAACGGTCTTGAGACGACAGACGCTAGGAGACACTAGATAAAACCCACAGATTACACCCATTACAGTGGAGGCTATTTACATGAGACAAACAGCAAGTATTATGCCCATCTCTTAAGTAGGAGCTGCTTCTAACACATACACACACACTCACACACACACCCTCTCTCACACACACACACACACACACACACACACACACACACACACACACACACACACACACACACACACACACACACACACACACACACACACACACACACACACACACACACACACACATACCTGTTTTTGCTACTGGGTGGGGACACATGACAACATGCAGCCTGGTGGGAACCACCCTTTGTGAGTGGTCTACAGACAAGGCAGAAACTGATCCACACTCCATTTCCAGCTGTTATAACAGCTATCACTTGTAAACTTGAGTCTGACCCCCAGAAGACTGACCTGACATTTTACAAACTGCTGGGGACCCGGTCAGGTAGAAGACCCTCCAGGGGACCTGTGACGTAATGTTTTGATATGCTAATTCATGACGTCACTGTGTGTGTTTAAAAGGTTACCAATGGGGACCTCACCTAAAACGTCTTCAGCATCTTCAGACACAGGTCAGCAGATGCTCCCTGCTAACACAACTGCATTGCAAATACATTTAATTGTATTCCATTCAAATAAATTATTCTTTGGCAAAAGTAGTTCTGACAACTTTATTTGTCATAGCTTTTAAACAAACATTTAGTTATGAAGTTCACATAATGTCCGAACAATGTTAAGAAGGAGTGCAAAACCTCTCTTCCATGAACACCTTTACTTTCTTTTCTCGTTAATGAACACCTTTACTTTCTTTTCTCTTTAATGAACACCTTTACTTTATTTTCTCTTTAATGAAAACCTTTACTTTCTTTTCTCACACTCCCTCTTGAGTGCTGTAATTCGGTTCTTTATGTAAAATTTCACGGCTTCCCAGGTTCTATTCTGGAGCAATACCGGAGCTGACCTGATGCAGTCTTCACACTCTCTTTCCCTGTCTTACGTGGGAAATGTGCAACTTGGTCCTTGCGTACATCCAATGGGAGGTGTGCACATCTCTCGGACGGTCTCTTCTGAGCATTCAGAGGGCTTTTTGATGTCACTGTCTGTGTTGCGGTGCTCCCTTTGCCTTGAGATGGTCGTCCTCTCTTTGGAGTTTGAAGTGTTGTGTTTACCAGGATGAGAGAGGATGCTAGCTGTGCCTGAAACTGTCTCCTGTTCATTGTCTCTTTGCTAGACATCTTGAGAGCTTGGCAGTCCCGCTTGTAGAGGAGCCAGGCATTGACCACAGCGAGGATGATGGTGTGCCAGAAGATGTACATGTACCAGCGACGGGATTTGATGGGGAACTTATATTTGGCTGTAAATGAGTCCAACAAATCCACACCTCCCATGTACTTGTTGTAGGCACCAACAATGTAAGGCCTCTCAACTTCAATGTAGGTTCTGTTGGTTTTGTCCCAGCGTTGAATCTTCTGTACAGGTTCAGGTCCAGCAAAGGATGACACAAGTGTGACGGCCCTGTTGTCATACCATTTGACAGCACAGATGTTGTGATTCCCCTCCACTCTGACGTCATAGCTTCCTCTCCCCTTCTTCTTCAAGCTCTTCTCATCTTCAAGGTTACAGTTAGGTAGGCGCACCTGCCTGGCTGTTCCCACATAATGAATTCCCCCGATCGAGGAGCTTCACTAATAATGGAACACAGGTGAAGTAGTTGTCCGCATACATTTTGTAGTTCTGACCTTCTGGAAGTGTGGAAGCAAGTTTCATCACAACATCACCTGACAATCCAAGTTCAGATTTGGCTCGTATTCCGTTGACACTGCCTTGGTAGACATCGAAGTCACACATCATGCCAGAGCTTCCAGTTCTCACCCATACTTTGAATCCCCATGGGTTTGGCTTGCCTCGCATATATTGCTTGATGCTGCTGAATTTCCCCTTGAAAGGAATCATCATCTCATCCACAGAGTTGTGCTCTTCTGGTACCACTTGCAGGCATTTCTCTCTGAATGAATCAAGCCATGGTCTGAGTTTCCATAGTTTGTCTTTCTTTTTCGTCTCAGATACTGTCATGTTGTTTACAAAACGGTTTCCAGCCATTTGTACTAGGCCCATCTTCAGGTACATGCCAAACATTTTTTCAATTTCCTTTGCCGTGGTGTTTACAGATGTTCCATGTGTCTGAAAGCTGTACTCATTTGTGTTTTGTGTCAGAGCCTCAATCATGTCTTCGGACACAAACTTCTGGAAGTATTCCAATGGTGTATGGAGGGATATGTCATCTTTTTCTGGTCTGATATCCAGACCAGAAAAATCAGTGTTGGGACTGATGAAATCTTTTTTCAGCCAGCGATACCTGTCACGGGGCATGGTGTGTTTGCTTGTTTTTGGCTCGATGTCCTCGTAATTATCAGCTGGACAGTCCATGGGTGGTTGGTTTTCTTTGTCCACTTGTTGACAGACATCTTCATCTGAGTCTTCATCACTCTCATCAGTGTCATTGAGTTCCATCTCAACTTCACTCTCTCCATTTTGGATGACATCAATCACATCCTACACACTGTATCGCGGCTCATTCCTTGCTGGTGGCATTCTGAAAATAAAATATCAATTAATTAACATGTATTATAATGTTTTTTATATTGTAGTACATAACCTGAAGTAATAGATAGGGTGGTGGACCAAGTGGTCAGAGTTTAAATGTTTTCCAGGCAGACAAAAACTGTCTGCCTATTGTAAGTTGCTTAGGACAAAAGCGTCTGCTAAATGCCCTAAATGTAAATGTGTCCCATTTACCAGCCATTTAGTCACACAATACTGCCTGGACATAACAATACTGCTTGTTATGCTCTCTAATTATCATACTAAAAGGAAAACATTCACACCCCCACTTACATCCACACACCACATTCAGGAACATTTTCACCTTTCCCAGAACTGAATTGTCTGTTGATATCCTCTGGATTTTTAGGTGAGTCTGATCAAATTAACTACATTTTCTTGAGATAAACTTTTAAATCAGTCAAATTTGACCAGAACTCAACACAAGTGTAGAATGTATACTGTCCATGTATAAAGAAAATACTCTGTTTCAGGCAGTGGTGGAGTGGAGGGAATACAACCTGTTTGAACCCACTGGAACAAGCCTGCTATTTTGACTACTACAATCACCCAGTGTTGTATAATTGCAACAAATATATAACAAGCTCTAAATGAAATTTGATGCATCTATTCCATAATAACTACATATGTACATGCTCTAGACATTATAATAACAACCAAAAAATATATAAAATACATTTTACTTACTTGAATCTGATGAATCTTGTCCATTGAAACAAAGAGATGTTGTTCGAAGGAAACCTTGAGAGGTTGTGTGAGTTTGTGGCCCTAAGGCGGGACTTATAAACAAATGTATGATCCAATAACATTGGGAATGTGGTAAAAAGTAAGATAAAATATAACAGATTGTTATTAAGGATGGCTAAAGGTAACGTTGTAATTTTACAACAAGGGGTCTTACAGGGTTAAGACGCAAACCAACAAGCTTGTTAGTTAACCTTAGGCCTACCTAAAACTATCCTTGCTACCTAAAGCTAACTTAACGTTACCTTAATTAGAAGCAACACGCTTAATCGGTTTAATTGACGATCTACCTCCTCATAGTACGACTTTAAATAGCCAGAATTCAACATTGACCATGGTATTTATGTTGTAAAACAGTCTTACCTTATTTCGTCCATGATCTGTCCATTAGAATGGGACATTTCAGAGATGTCGTCACGTGTCGTTGTAATCTCAGAATGGTTGTAAGTGACTTCTGCATCTGCACTCCAATTAGTCTCTCCAGATCGGACCAAACTTTTTACAAACTAAAATTGCGGCCGCAGCTGCGCGATGTTAATCTTAATAATTACGAAATATATGCCATTTAATAAAATGTATTATATGTACTACTACTATATTTTGTAGGAATACATGGTGTACTGAATAAAAAAAATGAATCCATCAAATGAGGCAAATTCATTTTCATTTGTATAAACTACCAGACTATCATGATATGATCTGTTATTATAAAAATAAATAAATAAAGAAAAATAACTTGTTTCACATGATGTATACAGTGGGGAGAACAAGTATTTGATACACTGCCGATTTTGCAGGTTTTCCTACTTACAAAGCATGTAGAGGTCTGTAATTTTATCATAGGTACACTTCAACTGTGAGAGACGGAATCTAAAACAAAAATCCAGAAAATCACATTGTATGATTTTTAAATAATTAATTTGCATTTTACTGCATGACATAAGTATTTGATCACCTACCAACCAGTAAGAATTCCGGCTCTCACAGACCTGTTAGTTTTTCTTTAAGAAGACCTCCTGTTCTCCACTCATTACCTGTATTCACTGCAACTGTTTGAACTCGTTACCTGTATAAAAGACACCTGTCCACACACTCAATCAAACAGACTCCAACCTCTCCACAATGGCCAAGACCAGAGAGCTGTGTAAGGACATCAGGGATAAAATTGTAGACAAGGCTGGGATGGGCTACAGGACAATAGGCAAGCAGCTTGGTGAGAAGGCAACAACTGTTGGCGCAATTATTAGAAAATGGAAGAAGTTCAAGATGACGGTCAATCTCCCTCGGTCTGGGGCACCATGCAAGATCTCACCTCGTGGGGCATCAATGATCATGAGGAAGGTGAGGGATCAGCCCAGAACTACACGGCAGGACCTGGTCAATGACCTGAAGAGAGCTGGGACCACAGTCTCAAAGAAAACCATTAGTAATACACTACGCCGTCATGGATTAAAATCCTGCAGCGCACGCAAGGTCCCCCTGCTCAAGCCAGCGCATGTCCAGGCCCGTCTGAAGTTTGCCAATGACCATCTGGATGATCCAGAGGAGGAATGGGAGAAGGTCATGTGGTCTGATGAGACAAAAATAGAGCAAATAAATAGAGCTCAGTAAGAGCATTGAAGATGGGTCGTGGCTGGGTCTTCCAGCACGACAACGACCCGAAACACACAGCCAGGGCAACTAAGGAGTGGCTCCGTAAGAAGCATCTCAAGGTCCTGGAGTGGCCTAGCCAGTCTCCAGACCTGAACCCAATTGGAAATCTTT
>CM042384.1:27343650-27346150 GCA_023634145.1 Thymallus thymallus
AATTTGGAAAGTCCATTAAGAACAAATTCTTATTTACAATGACGGCCTACCCCGGCAAAACCCGGACGACGCTGGGCCAATTGTGTGCCGCCCTATGGGACTCCCAATCACGGCCTTATGTTATACAGCCTGGATTAACTGTGGAATCCTCCATATCCCTTTCTCAATCATGTTCACCTCAATGACGTGTGTGTGCATGTCCATGTGTGTGTGTGCATGTCCATGTGTGTGTGTGCATGTCCATGTGTGTGTGTGTATGCGTGTGTTTCAGTGTCTGTCCATCATTAACACATCAATGACTACTTTCCCATTCCTCTCTATGTGAAACAGCTACAATAGGTAGTACACCTGAGTCTGTTTCTGCACGGTCACTGGAGCCCTGTTGGGAACAAATGACTACAGTGGTTTATACAAGCCTCTGACTCAGCCTCCTTCACAACAAATGGTTAACACTTTACATAGAGGACATGGTTAGACTCTGGTTTTGCTACTATTTCACTGTCAAAAGATCCTGAGGAAGTCAAAGTATATTAATGACCCATTTATTTTCAGTGAAACTAAACTGTAAAGACATTAACACAGAGAGAGAGAACGAAAGAGAGCGAGAGAGAGAGAGAGAGAGAGAAAGAGAAAGAGAAAGAGAAAGAGAAAGAGAAAGAGAAGAGTCTGCTCCAGCCTTCCAGTCTGCTCCACCCAGACAACCACCCACATCTGCAATCCTTATCGATTCAAATGGGAAGTTCTTGGTCCAGGAAAGATTATTCCCTAGACACCAGGTGTATAAGTTCTGGTGTCCTACAACTGATTGTACAATGCAGCTACTCAGTCAGACCAGGATTGACAGGCCTGACAACATCATCATCCACACTGGCACAAACAACCTTTGTGCCAAAATAAATCAACAGATCACTGTGGACTGTGCCTCACTGCTCAACGTCAGAATGGCTCACCATCCCACTCTGACATGTGAACACTTATATGATAATGTACATCTTGATCAGGACAGTGTCCGAACCTTTGCTAAGGACCTTGCAACACTTGGCAGGGACCCACACACCCATCACCCCAGCAGCAGAGGCTCCCCGCTCCACTTTCTGAAACAACAGTACCCCCACCATCCCCAGACACGGCTTATTACAGCACAGCTCTACAATACCAGGCCCACCACAGCACAGATTTACCAGACCAGACCCGCCTCAGGACAGCACGACTAGACCAGGCCCATCACAACACAGCACTACTAAACCCGGCCCATCAAAACACAGCTCTACTAGTATTAGTATTTGATAGCACTGCCTTTAAATTGTTAAACTTGGGTCAAACGTTTCGTGTAGCCTTCCACAAGCTTCCCACAATAAGCAGGGTGAATTTTGGCCCATTCCTCCTGACAGAACTGGTGTAACTGAGTCAGGTTTGTAGGCCTCCTTGCTCGCACACACTTTTTCAGTTCTGCCCACAAATGTTCTATAGGTTTGAGGTCAGGGCTTTGTGACGGCCACTCCAATACCTTGACTTTGTTGTCCTTAAGCCATTTTGCCACAACTTTGGAAGTATGCTTGGGGTCATTGTCCATTATGAAGCTTTAACTTCCTGACTGATGTCTTGAGATGTTGCTTCAATATATCCACATAATTTTCCTACCTCATGATGCCATCTATTTTGTGAAGTGCACCGGTCCGTCCTGCAGCAAAGCACCCCCACAGCATGATGCTGCCACCCACGTGCTTCACGGTTGGGATGGAGTTCTGCGGCTTGCAAGCCTCCCCCTTTTTCCTCTGAACACAACGATGGTCATTATGGCCATACAGTTCTATTTTTGTTTCATCAGACCAGAGGACATTTCTCCAAAAAGTACGATCTTTGTCCCCATGTGCAGTTGCAAACCGTAGTGTGGCTTTTTTATGGCGGTTTTGGAGCAGTTCTTGCTGATTGGCCTTTCAGGTTATGTCGATATAGGACTCGCTTTACTGTGGATATAGATACCTTTGTACCTGTTTCCTCCAGCATCTTCACAAGGTCCATTGCTGTTGTTCTGGGATTGATTTGCACTTTTCACACCAAAGTACGCTCATCTCTAGGAGACAGCATGCGTCTCCTTCCTGAGCGGTATGACGGCTGCGTGGTCCCATGGTGTTTATACTTGCGTACTATTGTTTGTTCAGATGAACGTGGTACCTTCAGGCGTTTGGAACTTGATCCCAAGTATGAACCAGACTTGTGGATGTCTACAATTTTCTTTCTGAGGTCTTGGCTGATTTCTTCTGATTTTCCCATGATGTCAAGCAAAGAGGCAATGAGTTTGAAGGTAGGCCTTGAAATACATCCACATGTACACCAATTGACTCAAATGATGTCAATTAGCCTACCAGAAGCTTTTAAAGCCATGACATCATTTTCTGGAATTGTCCAAGCTGTTTAAAAGCACAGTCAACTTAGTGTATGTAAACTTCTGACTCACTGGAATTGTGATATAGTGAATTATAAGTGAAATAATCTGTCT
>CM042384.1:27351150-27418650 GCA_023634145.1 Thymallus thymallus
AGGTCAAAACAAATAACCGTTACATAACCAACAACAAGGAGAGGTCTAGAGGGTCAATGCTGGATGAACCTGCTTTCTAAGCAAATAGTTTACTGGACTTCTTTGTAGTAATTTAAAAGTTATTATAAACTGGGTGGTTCAAGCCCTCAATGCTGATTGGCTGAAAGCCGTGGTATATCCGACTGTACATTTATTTTTACTGTTCTAATTACGTTGGTAACCAGTTTATAATAGAAATAAGACACCTCTGGGGTTTGTGGTATATGGCTAATATACCACGGCTAATGGCTGTATCAAGTCCTTAGCCATGGTACAGTATATGGCCATATACCGTACCCCCTCGTGCCTTAATGCTTAATAATAAACTGTATCCAGCCCTTAGCCATGATATATTGGCCAGTATACTACACCCTCTCTTGCCTTCTTGTTTAATAATAATAAACTGTATCCAGCCCTTAAACATGATATATTGAGCAAATAAGCTCTATCCAGAATAGAAAGAGGAGTGGGAGGCCCCGGTGCACAACTGAGCAAGAGAACAAGTACATTAGAGAGTCTAGTTTGAGAAACAGACGCCTCACAAGTCCTCAACTGGCAGCTTCATTAAATAGTACCCGCAAAACACCAGTCTCTACATCAACATTGAAGTGTCGACTCCAGGATGCTGGCCTTCTAGGCAGAGTTGCAAAGAAAAAGCCATATCTTCCTCTGTCCAGTGTCTGTGTTCTTTTGCCGTTAATCTTTCATTTTTATTGGCCAGTCTGAGATATTTCTTTTTCTTTGCAACTCTTCCTAGAAGGCCAGCATCCCGGAGTCGCCTCATCACTGTTGACATTGAGACTGTTCTTTTGCGGGTACTATTTAATGAAGCTGCCAGTTGAGGACTTGTGACTAGACACTCTAATGTACTTGTCCTCTTGCTCAGTTGTGCACCGGGGCCTCCCACTCCTCTTTATATTCTGGTTAGAGCCAGTTTACACTGTTCTGTGAAGGGAGTAGGACACAGCGTTGTACGAGATCTTCAGTTTCTTGGCAATTTCTCGCATGGAATAGCCTTAATTTCTCAGAACAAGAATAGACTGACGAGTTTCAGAAGAAAGTTCTTTGTTTCTGGCCATTTTGAGCCTGTAATCGAACCCACAAATGCTGATGCTCCAGATACTCAACTAGTCTAAAGAAGGCCAGTTTTATTGATTATTTAATCTGCACAACAGTTTTCAGCTGTGCTAACATAATTGCAAAAGGGTTTTCTAATGATCAGTTAGCCTTTTCAAATGATAGACTTGGATTAGCTAACACAACGTGCCATTGGAACACAGGAGTGATGGTTGCTGATAATATATGATAGTATATATATACTGTATATACTCATGTTTGATAACAGTGGTATAGTATATATATATACTCATGTTTCATAACAGTGGTTTAGTAAATATATACTGCCGTGTTTCTTAATGGTATAGTATATATATATTCTCAAGTTTCAGAACAGTGGTATAGTATATATATATATATTCTCATGTTTCATAACAGTGGTATAGTATATATAATCTCATTTCATAACAGTGGTATAGTACAGTCGTGGCCAAAAGTTAAGAGAATGACACAAGTATTGGTCTCCACAAAGTTTGCTGCCTCAGTGTTGATGATGGCAATTTGCATATACTCCAGAATGTCATGAAGAGTAATAAGATGAATTGCATTTAATTGCAAAGTCCCTCTTTGCCATGAAAATGAACTTAATCCCCCAAAAACATTTCCACTGCATTTCAGTCCTGCCACAAAAGGAACAGCTGCCATCATGTCAGTGATTGTCTCGTTAACACAGGTAAGAGTGTTGACGAGGACAAGGCTGGAGATCACTCTGTCATGCTGATTGAGTCAGAATAACAGACTGGAAGCTTTAACACGAGGGTGGTGCTTGAAATCATTGTTCTAAGATTGCACCTAAATCAACCATGTATCGGATCATCAAGAACTTCAAGGAGAGAGGTTCAATTGTTGTGAAGAAGGCGTCAGGGCGCCCAAGAAAGTCCAGCAAGCACCAGGACCGTCTCCTAAAGTTTATTCAACTGTGGGATCGGGGCACCACCAGTGCAGACCTTGCTAAGGAATGACAGCAGGCAGGTGTGAGTGCATCTGCACGCACAGTGAGGCGAAGACTTTTGGAGGTAGGCCTGGTGTCAAGAAGGGCAGCAAAGAAGCCACTTCTCTCCAGGAAAAACATCAGGGACAGATTGATATTCTGCAAAAGGTACAGGGATTGGACTGCTGAGGACTGGGGTAGAGTCATTTTCTCTGATGAATCCCCTTTCCGATTGTTTGGGCCATCCGGAAAACACCTTGTCCGGAGAAGACAAGGTAAGCGCTACCATCAGTCCTGTGTCATGCCAACAGTAAAGCATCCTCAGACCATTCATGTGTGGGGTTGCTTCTCAGCCAAGGGAGTGGGCTCACTCACAATTTTGCCTAAGAACACCCCATGAATAAAGAATGGTACCAACACATCCTCCGAGAGCAACTTCTCCCAACCATCCAAGAACAATTTGGTGACGACCAATGCCTTTTCCAGCATGATGGAGCACCTTGCCATAAGGCAAAAGTGATAACTAAGTGGCTCGGGGAACAAAACATTGACATTTTGGGTCCATGGCCAGGAAACTCCCCAGACCTTAATCCCATTGAGAACTTGTGGTCAATCCTCAAGAGGCGGGTGGACAAACAAAAACCCACAACTTCTGACAAACTCCAAGCATTGATTATGCAAGAATGGCCTGGCATCAGTCAGGATGTGGCCCAGAAGTTAATTGACAGCATGCCAGGGCGGATTGCAGAGGTCTTGAAAAAGAAGGGTCAACACTGCAAATATTGACTCTTTGCATAAACTGAATGTCATTGTCAATGAAAGCCTTTGACACTTATGACACTTGTAATTATACTTTAGTGTACCATAGTAACTACTGACATAAAGATCTAATAACACTGAAGCAGCAGACTTTGTGGAGACCAATACTATATATATTCTCATGTTTCGTAACACTGGTATAGAATATATATACACACCCAGTCAAAAGTTTGGAATATTACTCATTTAAGGGTTTTTATTAATTTGCACCATTTTTTACATTGTAGAATAAAAGTAAAGACATCAAAACGATTACATAACACATATGGAATCATGTAGTAACCAAAAAAGTGTTAAACACATTTTTGAGATTCTTCAAATAGCCACCCTTTGCCTTGATGACAGCTTTGCACACTCTTGGCATTCTCTCAACCAGCTTCATGAGGACCGCCACAGGAATGGAAGAAATACCTCTGCTGCATAGGATAAGTTAATTAGAGTTACCAGCCTCAGATTGCAGCCCAAATAAATGCATTCATCTGTATAAACAATAATATGCAAATATAAACACCATAGGACCACGCAGCCGTCATACTGCTCAGGAAGGAGACGCGTTCTGTCTCCTAGAGATGACCGTACTTTGGTGCCAAATGTGCAAATCAATCCCAGAACAACAGCAAAGGACCTTGTGAAGATGCTGGAGGAAACAAAAGTATCTTAATCCACAGTAAAACGAGTCCTATATTGACATAACCTGAAAGACCGTTCAGCAAGGAAGAAGCCACTGCTCCAAAACCGCCATAAAAAAGCCACACTACGGTTTGCAACTGCACATGGGGACAAAGATCGTACTTTTTGGAGAAATGTCCTCTGGTCTGATGAAACAAAAATAGAACTGTTTGGCAATAATGAACATTGTTATGTTAGGAGGAAAAAGGGGGAGGCTTGCAAGCCGAAGAACACCATCTCAACCGTGAAGCACGGGGGTGGCAGCATCATGTTGTGGGGGTGCTTTGCTGCAGGAGGGACTGGTGCACTTCACAAAATAGATGGCATCATGAGGAAGGAAAATGATGTGGATATATTGAAGCAACATCTCAAGACATCAGTCAGGAAGTTAAAGCTTATGGGTCTTCCATATGGACAATGACCCCAAGCATACTTCCAAAGTTGTGGCAAAATGCCATCACAAAGGTCTTACCTCAATCCTATAGAATATTTGTGGGCAGAACTGAAAAAGTGTGTGCGAGCAAGGAGGCCTACAAACCTGACTCAGTTCTGTCAGGAGGAATGGGCAAAAATTCACCAAATTTATTGTGGGAATCTTGTGGAAGGCTACCCGAAATGTTTGACCCAAGTTAAACAAATTAAAGGCAATGCTACCAAATACTAATTGAGTGTTTGTAAACTTCTTACACACTGGGAATGTGATGAGAGCTAATGCTGAGCTAATGCTGCGTCCCAAATGGCACCTTGCTCCCTATGCTGTGCCCTACTTTCGACCAGGGTCCGTAGCCAGTATCGAACTACCATCAGGATGGGTTAGCTAATGGCATTTTCTCAAATGGTTCCCCAATATCATGCAGAAACCATTGGGGTCATGTATAGCCCTACATTAATAATTTGTACCTCTGAAAACCGGGGCGAGAAGGATGGATGGTTGAGGAAAACAGACTTTTGAAATGATTAGTATTCAAAACGGACGGTGCTCAACAGGAAAAATACAAATAATCAGCTGTTTGGTTTGAATAAAGGGAATGTAGGATAAAGGACATCTTTAGATCAATCGGCACTTAATGAACCCTTACCATAATTACAGAACCCAATCTGCACTTTATTAATGGACCCTTACCATAATTACAGAACACAATCTGCACTTTATTAATGGACCCTTACCATAAATACAGAACACAATCTGCACTTTATTAATGGACCCTTACCATAAATACAGAACACAATCTGCACTTTATTAATGATCACGTACCATAAATATAGAACACAATCTGCACTTTATTAATGATCCCTTACCATAAATACAGACTACAGAAACCAAGCATGTAGGAGTATGATTAAGATAGATTAATAATATGTTTCCTTTTATCTGCAGTTTTATGATGGATTGATTTAATCAGTTTATTACACAAACCATTCATCAAGTTAGTCAATGTGATTTTTACAATAAGTACTGAACAGAGATGAACTGTACAGTAGTCAGAGAGAGAGAGAGAGAGAGAGAGAGAGAGAGAGAGAGAGAGAGAGAGAGAGAGAGAGAGAGAGAGAGAGAGGGAGAGGGAGAGGGAGAGGGAGTGGGAGAGGGAGTGGGAGAGGGAGTGGGAGAGGGTAAACTTCAATGCTATTTGTCTCTAAACAGACAGTACATCGTGGTAGACTATCTGACCACTGTGACTGATAGAAAACTGAGGAAAACACTGACTAGGTAGAGACTCAGTGAGCACAGTCTGTCTATAGAGACCGTTCATCACAGGCAAACCTGGCTGCCCAGAGAGGACAGGCTGTGCTCACTCTGCTCCAGGGGAGAGGTAGAGACAGAGCTGCATTTCCTATTACACTGTGACAAATACTCAGACTTAAGGGAATCTTTTTTTCCCCAAATTATCATTCAGTACAAAAAAGTTGAATCCATAAAACATGAAGAAAACATATTTATTGGGTGAACGGTAATACCATTTCCGCTACTACTAGTAATATTGATACCTTATTGCTATCCCACCATATTGTGTTATATGTATACTTTTCAAGTAATTAAACTTGCCATGTCAATAAAGACTACTGAATTGAATTGAGAAAGAGAGAGAGAGAAAGAGAGAGAGAGAGAGAGAGAGAGAGAGAGAGCAATTGGAGAGAGGTAATGAGAAGTAGAGAAGACCTCTCCTGGTAATTCATCCTCTATAATGGAAGATCTTAGTGAGTGTAATAACCAGGAATCATCGGGAGGGTACACACACACACAGACAGACATGCATACAGACGGACGGACGGACGGACGGACGGACGGACGGACGGACGGACGGACAGACAGACAGACAGACAGACAGACAGACAGACAGACAGACAGACACACACACACACAAATCACAATGTGACAGACACACACACACAATAAATGTGAACGTTTGGTAGTAAAACATGTTTATGTTTATATGTACAGATGCAAGAAAAAGTATGTGAACCCTTTGGAATTACCTGGATTTCTGCATAAATTGGTCACAACATTTGATCTGATCTTCATCTAAGTCACAACAATAGACAAGCACAGTCTGCTTAAACTAATAACATACAAATAATTGTATTTTTATTGTCTATATTGAATACATAATTTAAACATTCACAGTGTAGGTTGGAAAAAGTATGTGAACCCCTAGGCTAATGACTTCTCCAAAAGCTAATTGGAGTCAGGAGTCAGCTAACCTGGAGTCCAATCAATGAGACTAGCTCGGATATGTTGGTTAGAGCTGCCCTGCCCTATAAAAACACACACAATTTGAGTTTGTTATTCACAAGAAGCATTTCCTAATGTGAACCATGCCTCGCACAAAATAAATCTCAGAACACCTAATAATAATGCTTCTTGCATCATGAGGTGAAGCACAATTGGCCCAGTGTCGTCCGGGTTAGGGGAGGGTTTGGCCCGGATGTCTTTATCCCGGGCTGGGCGCATGCACACTGACACGGACGCATATTAACTCATTTAAATTGTTAATAGAGGTAGACTATGTTTGAGGAGAATATACAGGTGTGTCTGTGTGTTTTGGCCGCTTCTGAATGTCCCTGTCCCCAGGGGAGGGATCCTGTTCTGTAGAAACCATGTTGATGTAATTGGACACATTAAAACGCTGTGATATGCTGGACACATCCCAACACAAACAGCTTCGTGCTTCGCATGAATGAGTTCTTGTATTTTGGTATGATAAAGGGCTGCAGTAGCACATTGTGGTTTGGTATGATAAAGGGCTGCAGTAGCACATTGTGGTTTGGTATGATAAAGGG
Source organism: Thymallus thymallus (assembly GCA_023634145.1). NCBI lineage: Eukaryota > Metazoa > Chordata > Actinopteri > Salmoniformes > Salmonidae > Thymallus > Thymallus thymallus. Next base: position 27,358,004 of record CM042384.1, read on the forward strand.
CTGCAGTAGCACATTGTGGTTTGGTATGATAAAGGGCTGCAGTAGCACATTGTGGTTTGGTATGATAAAGGGCTGCAGTAGTAACGCTGTCTCCTTTCATAAACCATCTGGAAAAAGTGAGTACAATGATGGGCTCTATGAAGCACGATGCACTGCGTATATGTCTGTCTTGTCGTGTTGTGTGTGTGTGTGTGTGTGTGTGTGTGTGTGTGTGTGTGTGTGTGTGTGTGTGTGTGTGTGTGTGTGTGTCAACATGATACCCTGAGTGTATGTTAGCCTCACATTATTAACATACTAATCATATGAAAAAGCTCATGCATATATTCCTTTATATTATAAAGCCTCATGAAATGCATTATATGGTTCCATCCCAAATGGCACCCTATTCCCTATGTAGTGCACTACGTTTGACAAGAGCCCTATCTAGAGCACTAGAAAGGGACTAGGGTGCCATATGGGATGCATCCTATATAACTGATGCCAGCAAACATGTTATAGAGCCGCTGAATAAGATTAGTAAGACTGAAGGAAATGAAATGGAGATATCTCACCCATCTACTGCCAATCTGCACACACACACACACACACACACACACACACACACACACACACACACACACACACACACACACACTGCTTTTACAATTACCCATGTCAATCCAAACTAATAACAGCAGAATTGATCGGGTTTCTGATAATAAATATGAGATATACTGTTTTGTTCAGTAAAATGACTCCATCCATCGCATGCCAGATTGTGACTTCTAAAGAAGTTACAGTAAATATTCTGACAACAGCCTCCATTAAAATGATCGACAAATGCATTATTCATGCAGGAAGTGCTGGATCATTTTTATTTTGTTCAATGCTTTTGGTCAGTTCATATTGTAGACGTGATACGACACATTAGCTAGTAATAGCATGCACTATACAGTACGTGTATATGTGTAGAATTGACCTTGTGATGCCGGTGATTGGTTTCTGTAAATTAGACATTCAAAGGTTTACACACATTACATTTGCAAACAAACTCTCCTCACTAGATAATGATAGGTTGTAATTATACAATAATATCCAATGTGAGTTAATTTGCATATCTTTGAAATTGTGCAACACACACTCACACACATGCGCACACACACATGCACACACCCACACGGAGGACGACGTCCCATTTGATTACGTAACCCCCTTCTGCTAGTCACCTCAGAGCTGACTTGTTTTCTGTGCACACACACACACACACACACACACACACACACACACACACACACACACACACACACACACACAGAGAGAACGAGTGCTCTGGGTAGCCCTGTCCCAGCAACCACACCCTCATTACAGTCGGTCAGGAGAGAAGTCACTCCATTGAAGGATGTGTCTTAAATTAAGATAAACAAAGATAGTCCTTGAGTCATGGCTCCTAATTAGGGTTGCAAAGCTACCGGTCATTTACTAAAGTTATTGGTGTCTTCAGTAATTTTGGTAATTAACAGCAAATCTATGTCAATCTATCATAACTTTGGTAATTTATAGTTAAATATATTCATATAGTATCCATGTGTTATAACTGTGTACATACTGTCCATGAGTTTTTAGTAGATAGACCATATGGTTCCAGAGAAAGCCTATTTAATGAAAAAAGTATCTAATCAACAATGGCATTATTTTGACACACACACACACACACACACACACACACACACACACACACACACACACACACACACACACACACACACACACACACACACACACACACACACACACACACACACACACACACACACACACACACACACACACACACACACACAAACCCAGTCTCCTGTAGCTCTGCTGCTGTGTGATTAATGTGCTAGCGATGTGGGTGGATTGGTCTAACTGCACTCTCTGGAGAAAGATAGGTTTGGTGTCGCAAATGGTACCCTATTCCCTATGGAGTGCATTACTTTTGACCAGGGTTCTGTTCAAAAGTAATGAGCTATATAAGGAATAGGGTACCATTTGGGACAATCCTATAGTCCTAATGGAGGGTACTTAAACTACCTGTCAGTAGCACAGAAACTCTCTGATTAAGAGTCACAGGTTACGTCCCAAATGGCCCCCTATCCCCTACATAGTGCACTACTTTTGACCAGAGCTCTATGGGCCCTGGTCAAAAGTAGTGCACTATAAAGGGAATAGGGTGCCATTTGGGACACATCCAAGGAGAGTTTCTTCTACACAAAGTGTATTCCTCATCAGACGTGGGGTTGGAGAGCTCCGTTGGATTCCATGGCTTCCTACTGTTAGCACTAAGCAGACATCTTGACTCACTACCTTTCAGAAAGGTCACTTCAGAAAGGTCACTTCACAGTAAGATGGTTTCCCAGTAAATAGGTGCATTTCAATGGTTTTCCAGTGTTTTTTAAAGTAGTTAACAGCTTCATAACAACTGCAATTTTATTAAAAATAGAGACAAACCCTTATTTACTGTATAACAAGCCTTATATCTAACAAGCCTTATATCTAACAAGCCGTATATCTAAAAAGCCTTATATCTAACAAACCTTATATCTAACAAGCCTTATATCTAACAAGCCGTATATCTAAAAAGCCTTATATCTAACAAACCTTATATCTAACAAGCCTTATATCTAACAAGCCGTATATCTAACAAGCCTTATATCTAACAAACCTTATATCTAACAAGCCTTATATTTAACAAGCTGTATATCTAACAAGCCTTATATCTAACAAGTCTTGCATGCAACAAACCTTATCTGTAACAAGCCTTAAATCTAACAAGCCTTATATCTAACAAGCCTTATATCTAACAAGCCTTATATCTAACAAGCTGTATATCTAACAAGCCTTATATCTAACAAGGTTTATATCTAACAAGGTTTATATCTAACAAGCCTTATATCTAACAAGCCTTATATTTAACAAGCTGTATATCTAACAAGCCTTATATCTAACAAGCCTTTTAACTAACAAGGTTTATATCTAACAAGGTTCATATCTAGCAAGCTTTATCTGTAACAAGCCTTAAATCTAATAAGCCTTATATCCAAAAAGCCTTATAACTAACAAGGCTTATACCTAACAAGGTTTATACGTAGCAAGTTTTATACATAACAGGGTTTATACGTAACAAAGTTTACACATAACAAGGTTTATACATAACAGGATTTATACGTAACAAGGTTTATACGTAGCAGGTTTTATACATAACAGGGTTTATACATAACAAGGTTTATACGTAACAAGGTTAATACGTAACAAGGTTAATACGTAACAAGGTCTATACATAACAAGGTTTATACGTTACAAGGTTTATACATAACAAGGTTAATATTTAAAAGGTTTTATACATAAGAAGGTTTATACGTAAGAAGCCTTAAATCTAACAAGCCTTAAATCTAACAAGCCTTATATCTAACAAGCCTTGCCAGCAGACAGCAAGTTCTGTTTCTATATGCAACCTGCAGGTCAGTATAGAATGAAAATATGGACAATGCGTGGGTCTGTATTGAAATAGCAAGCTTGCTGATGACATGTCTGTCCAATGAGTGAAGTTGTCCTTGACTTGGCTGCTCTTAGTTCAAGGTGGTGGATTCAGCAGAAGCCTTCAATAATGTCCTGTCACTTCCCTTGAGACCTCAGCACACACTATAGTCTGTCTAATTCAATTCCACATCGATGCATTTCCTCCTGACTAAATATGCTGACTCATCACAGTCCCAATGAAAGGCTTTGGTTGTGTCCCAAATGGCACCCTATTCAATATTTTGTGCACTACTTTTGACCATGGCCCCATAGTAGAGCACGATGTCTAGGCTGCCATTTGGGATGCAGTCTTCAGGAGGAGTGCAGCGTTTTCTAATGAAGAGGGAGAAGTCAGAAAGTCAGATACTGTAGATATCATACCAATCCACAGACCTACAGTATGTTCCAAACCACTTTCCTAACACATTAGCATCAAGCCATAGGATGAATATAATCATATTGGGATGTTTGCTGGCACAGTACTCAAAAAAGCATCTCCAACTTAAGTTCCTGTAGTTCTGCCTGAAAGTGGTTTACAGATGCCTGCAGTAGATGCAAATGCTGACTGGCAGATTTTTACATCCAGAGGGATTTATTATATAATTCTGCCAAGGAAATTAGCCAACAACCAGTAAAAGTAAACAACAACATCATCTCCTTTGCAGTATTGTGTTGCAGAAATTGGGTTGCGTCCCAAATGACTCCCTATTCGCTATGTATTCTCTATATAGTGCAAAATAAGTAGTACACTACAGTCGCGGCCAAACGTTTTGAGAATGACACAAGTATTGGTCTCCACAAAGTTTGCTGCCTCAGTGTTGATGATGGCAATTTGCATATACTCCAGAATGTCATGAAGAGTGATCAGATGAATTGTAGTTAATTGCAAAGTCCCTCTTTGCCATGAAAATTAACTTAATCCCCAAAAAACATTTCCACTGCATTTTAGCCCTGCCACAAAAGGACCAGCTGCCATCATGTCAGTGATTGTCTCCGTAACACAGGTGAGAGTGTTGACGAGGACAAGGCTGGAGATCACTCTGTCATGCTGATTGAGACAGAATAACAGACTGGAAGCTTTAAAACGAGGGTGGTGCTTGAAATCATTGTTCTTCCAAAAGTGATAACTTAGTGTCTTGGGGAACAAAACATGGACATTTTGGGTCCATGGCCAGGAAACTCCCCAGACCTTAATCCCATTGAGAACTAGTGGTCGATCCTCAAGAGGTGGGTGGACAAACAAAAACCCACAACTTCTGACAGACTCCAAGCATTGATTATGCAAGAATGGCCTGCCGTCAGTCAGGATGTGGCCCAGAAGTTAATTGAAGGGTCAACACTGCAAATATTGACTCTTTGCATAAACTTAATGTCATTGTCAATGAAAGCCTTTGACACTTATGGAATACTTGTAATTATACTTCACTGTACCATAGTAACTACTGACATAAAGATCTAAGCAGCAAACTTTGTGGAGACCAATACTTGTGTAATTCTCAAAACCTTTGGCCACGACTGTATATAGAGAATAGGGTGCAGGGAATAGGGTGACATTAGGGACGCAACTCGGGTCATTAAAACGTTCTGAATGAAAAGGATACATGAAAATGCCCAGCTCAGGTGAAAGCAGCACCAATCTAAAGGTGACGAACAGCCAGATGTTAATTCATATAATCCAACTCTGAGGACCAAACCAGTTCTAGTTAGTTCTGGTTAGTTCTGTTTAGTTCTGTTTAGTTCTGTTTCGTTCTGTTTCGTTCTGTTTCGTTCTGTTTAGTTCTGTTTAGTTCTGTATAGTTCTGTTTCGTTCTGTTTCGTTCTGTTTCGTTCTGTTTAGTTCTGTTTAGTTCTGTTTAGTTCTGCTGAAGTAGAAAATTACAATGTAATTGCACTGTAACCTTCAACGTGCTCAATTAGGTAGCAAAGGGATTGTTAGTTACCTGACTGTCAAGAATAACCATTCTGCCACAACAGTGACTCCTGCGCCTGTTACTAGTCAATAATGACATCATAGTTAAATACACATTGTTTTTTGGCATTTAGACTCTTCAAAGACCAGATAGGAATGCAGGGGTAAATAAATACATATAGTTCCTGGAGCTGTTCTAAAAACCGGTGGTTTGAAGAGGTGGGGTGTATCGAGATATAAAGGTGTGGGACGCAGTAAATAACTTTTAGCTCAACGGTAGGGCTCATTCAGACCAACTTACTGCAGAGAAATGTACGGGCATGTCCATTTTAGGGCAACAACATTATGAAGCCAACATTGGCATCTGGTGTTCAGTCCTAATGTCATCTGCTGAATGGGCTGCGTCCCAAATGGCACCCTATCACCTTCATAGTACACTATTGTTTCCCACAGGGTTCTGGTTCAAAGTAGTGCACTATATAGTAAATAGGGAATCATTGGGACGCAACCTTGCACGCTTCCCCGTTGATTGCGTGCCAAATCTGTTCTTGTTAAGACGTTCTGCTAACATGAATATGACGTGGAAGCTTCACCCAGAGACCTATAGATTCAGACAGGCAGATGCTCCTCAGATTACATGCGTCCATTGTGATCTCAACACTAAACACGACATGGATAACACGGCTGACGCAAACAATTACAATCAAGCCCAACCCAAACCTCTGGGGAACCAGCCTCCTTTGACACCAGGTAAGACCTTGCTTATAAGAGGTACACAGTACTGTAGAATAGTACTGTAGAATAGTACTGTAGAATAGTACTGTAGAGTAGTACTGTAGAATAGTCCTGTAGAATAGTACTGTAGAATATTACTGTAGAATAGGTGATTAAAGCATGTTGACTTATCACTCCATTTTATTTGTCTTGTTTTTCCAGAAGTGGCTTTGGATTCATGATTCACGGATTCAAAGGAGAGGATGTGACAGCTGGCGGGGTGTGTGTGTGTGTCTGTGTATGTGTGTGTGTCTGTGTCTCTGTGTTTGTGTGTGTGTCTGTGTATGTGTGTGTCTATGTGTTTGTGTGTTTGTGTGTGTGTGTGTGTGTGTGTGTGTGTGTGTGTGTGTGTGTTTGTGTGTGTGTGTGTGTGTGTGTGTGGCGGTGTGGTGGGGGGGGCTGCTTTGGAAAAAAATACTTCCTCTGGGTGTTGAATCTCCACCTCCCAAATCATCCAACCAGCTGTGAGATCATGAGTGTGTGTGTGTGTGTGTGTGTGTGTGTAACCCGTAAACCCTAACCCGTAACCTGTAACCCGTAACCCTCACTCTTACACTTACCCTTAACCTAAACCTAACCCCTAACCCTAACTCATTTAAAAAATATATACATTTCACCTTTATTTAACTAGGCAAGTCAGTTAAGAACAAATTGTTATTTACAATGACAGCCTACCCTAATTTTAACCCTAACCCTAATTCTAACCCTAACCCTAACCCTAAACCTGACCCCTATGCTTAAAATAGTCTTTGTCCTCGAGGGGGACGTGGGAAATGTCCCCACGAGGGAGAATGTTTTACTTTTGGGGACTTTTGGGGATTTCAGGCCCCCATGAGGATAGAAGTACGAAACTACACACACACACACACACATACACACACACACACACACACACACACACACACACACACACACACACACACACACACACACACACACACACACACACACACACACATACATACATACATACATACATACATACATACATACATACATACATACATACATACATACATACATCATCATCATCATCATCACAGACTGTCAACTTCAGGGCAACAATGGGTATCCCTCCCCACCACTCAAACTCCTTCATTACAGTTTGACTTCAGTGGTTCAGGTTCTAACAGTGAAATCCTACCATCGTTTTTCAGTAACAGGTTAACATTCACAAGGCCTAGGGGTCTGACGGATTATCAGGAAGCGTACTCAGAGCATGCACTGACCAGCTGGCAACTGTCTTCACTGACATTTTCAAACTCTCCCTGACCCAGTCTGTAATGCCTACAGGTTTCAAGCAGACCACCATAGTCCCTGTGCCCAAGAACGCCAAGGTAATCGCCCCGTAGCACTCACATCTGTAACCATGAAATGCTTTGAACGGCTGGTCATGGCTCACATCAACACCATCTTCCCGGACACCCTGGACCCACTTCAATTTGCATACCGCCCCAATAGATCCATAGATGACGCAATCTCTATTGCACTCCACACTGCTCTTTCCCACCTGGACAAGACGAACACCTATGTGAGAATGCTGTTCATTGACTAATGCTCAGCGTTCAACACCATAGTGCCCTCCATGCTCATCCAGTGGAGGCTCCTCAGAGGAGGAGGGGGAGGACCATTCTCCTCAGTGAATTTCATAGAAAAAAAGTGATCCTTTTTAGATAAAACTATATTAAATATAATCACGTCACCAAATTATTGATTAAAACACACTGCTTTGCAAAGAAGGTCAACAGTAGCCTCAACAGCACTCTGTAGGGTAGCACCATGGTGTAGCCGGAGGGCAGCTAGCTTCCGTCCTCCTCTGGGTACATTTACTTCAATACAAAACCTAGGAGGCTCGTGGTTCTCACCCCCTTCCATAGACTTACACAGTAATTAACTTCGGGAGGACGTCCTCCAACCCATCAGAGCTCTTGCAGCATGAACTCACATGTTGTCCACCCAATCAAAGGATCAGAGAATTAATCTAGTACTGAAAGCATAAGCTACAACTAGCTAGCACTGCAGTGCATAAAATGTGGTGAGTAGTTGACTCAAAGAGAGATCTGGACGACGTGAGATCTGGACAAGAGGAATACTTATGTAAGAATGCTGTTAATTGACTATAGCTCAGAATTCAACACCATAGCACCCTCCAAGCTCATCATTAAGCTCGAGGCCCTGGGTATGAACCCCGCTCTGTGCAACTGGGTCCTGGACTTCCTGACGGGCCGCCCCCAGGTGGTGAAGGTAGGAAACAACACCTCCACTTTGCTGATTCTCAACACTGGGTCCCCACAAGGGTGTGTGCCCAGCCCCCTCCTGTGCTCCCTGTTCACCCATGACTGCGTGGCCACGCAGGCCTCCAACTCAATCATCAAGTTTGCAGACGACAGGTGAGGGCTCTGGGAGTGTGAGGCCAGGACAATAACCTCTCACTCAACGTCAACAAAACAAAGGAGATGATCGGGGACTTCAGGAAACAGCAGAGGGTACACCCCCCTATACACATAGACGGGGCCGCAGTGAAGAAGGAGAAGGTGAAAAGCTTCAAGTTCCTCAGCGTACACATCACTGACAAACTGGAATGGTCCACCCACACAGACAGTGTGGTAAAGAATCCGCAACAGCACCTCTTCAATCTCAAGAAGCTGAAGAAATTTGGTTTGGCACCCAAAACCCTCTCAAACGTTTACAGATGCACAATTGAGAGCATTCTGTCGGGCTGTATCACAGCCTGGTACGGCAACTGCACCGCCCGCAACTGCAGGGCTCTCCAGAGGGCGTTGCGGTCTGCCAAACGCATCAGCAAACTACCTGCCCTCCAGGACACCTACAGCAAAAAGATCTTCAAGGACAACAACCACCCGAGACACTGCCTGTTCACCCCGCTATTAGGTGCATCAAAGCTGGGACCGAGAGACTGAAAAACAGCTTAAATCTCAAGGCTATCAGACAGATAAATAGGTTGCTTCCCTATATACATATACTTGAAATCACTGGCCACTTTAATAATGGAACACTAGTCACTTTAATAAGGTATACATATTTTGCATTATTCATCTCATATGTACAGTGGGGAGAACAAGTATTTGATACACTGCTGATTTTGAGGTTTTCCTACTTACAAAGCATGTAGAGGTCTGTAATTTTTATCCAGAATCACATTGTATGATTTTTAAATAATTTATTTGCATTTTATTGCATGACATAAGTATTTGATCACCTACCAACCAGTAAGAATTCCGGCTCTCACAGACCTGTTAGTTTTTCTTTAAGAAACCCTCCTGTTCTCCACTCATTACCTGTATTAACTGCACCTGTTTGAACTCGTTACCTGTATAAAAGACACCTGTTCACACACTCAATCAAACAGACTCCAACCTCTCCACAATGGCCAAGACCAGAGAGCTGTGTAAGGACATCAGGGATAAAATTGTAGACCTGCAAAAGGCTGGGATGGGCTACAGGACAATAGGCAAGCAGCTTGGTGAGAAGGCAACAACTGTTGGCGCAATTATTAGAAAATGGAAGAAGTTCAAGATGACGGTCAATCTCCCTCGGTCTGGGGCACCATGCAAGATCTCACCTCGTGGGGCATCAATGATCATGAGGAAGGTGAGGGATCAGTCCAGAACTACACGGCAGGACCTGGTCAATGACCTGAAGAGAGCTGGGACCACAGTCTCAAAGAAAACCATTAGTAACACACTACGCCGTCATGGATTAAAATCCTGCAGCGCACGCAAGGTCCCCCTGCTCAAGCCAGCGCATGTCCAGGCCCGTCTGAAGTTTGCCAATGACCATCTGGAAGATCCAGAGGAGGAATGGGAGAAGGTCATGTGGTCTGATGAGACAAAAATAGAGCTTTTTGGTCTAAACTCCACTCGCCGTGTTTGGAGGAAGAAGAAGGATGAGTACAACCCCAAGACACCATCCCAACCGTGAAGCATGGAGGTGGAAACATCATTCTTTGGGGATGCTTTTCTGCACCGTATTGAGGGGAGGATGGATGGGGCCATGTATCGCGAGATCTTGGCCAAAACCTCCTTCCCTCAGTAAGAGCATTGAAGATGGGTCGTGGCTGGGTCTTCCAGCATGACAACGACCCGAAACACACAGCCAGGGCAACTAAGGAGTGGCTCCGTAAGAAGCATCTCAAGGTCCTGGAGTGTCCTAGCCAGTCTCCAGACCTGAACCCAATAGAAAATCTTTGGAGGGAGCTGAAAGTCCGTATTGCCCAGCGACATCCCCGAAACCTGAAGGATCTGGAGAAGGTCTGTATGGAGGAGTGGGCCAAAATTCCTGCTGCAGTGTGTGCAAACCTGGTCAAGAACTACAGGAAACGTATGATCTCTGTAATTGCAAACAAAGGTTTCTATACCAAATATTAAGTTCTGCTTTTCTGATGTATCAAATACTTATGTCATGCAATAAAATGCAAATGAATTACTTAAAAATCATACAATGTGATTTTCTGCATTTTTGTTTTAGATTCCGTCACTCACAGTTGAAGAGTACCTATGATAAAAAATTACAGACCTCTACATGCTTTGTAAGTGGGAAAACCTGCAAAATCGGCAGTGTATCAAATACTTGTTCTCCCCACTGTATATACTGTATTCTATTCTGTTCTACTGTATCTTAATCAATACAACGTGGCTGCTATGATAGTGAACTGTGTTTACGCGTGATCAGGGGTGTTTTCATTCCACCGATTCTGTTGAAAAAAACATCTCTTAAACGGAAGCAAACAGAACAAAATGGGGATAAACATACCTAACTTTGACCAATAGAAACACGGGTTTGCAACTGTTGGACTAATGATTCCGCCCACTATCAGCTAGATTCCGGCAAGAGTGTGCAAGGCGGTCTGTCACATCAAATTTGTCTCTCGACCTGTGTGCACCTACGTTGTAAACTTCCATTCATAGGCTGGGTTGTAGCAACCTCATGATGGGTATTGGGAAAATCTGAGTATCATGTAGTAGCCTGAACCTATCGCTGTTACATTTAACTGGGTGAATGGAATATGAATGACAGTCATCCAATATGCTGTAATAGAAATAAGGCAATTTTCATGAACAAAAAATAGTTCTCCCTCATCTGAAATGGCACTGACCACCACTGAGCTCATCACTAAGCTAAGGACCCTGGGACTGAACACCTCCCTCTGCAACTGGATCCTGGACTTCCTGACAGGCTGCCCCCAGGTGGTGAGGGTAGGCAACAACACATCCGCCACGCTGACCTTCAACACGAGGGCCCCTCACAGGTGCGTGCTTAGTCCCCTCCTGTACCCCATGTTCACCCACGACTGCGTGGCCATGCACAACTCCAACACCATTATTAAGTTACCTGACGTCATGACGATGAAACAGCCTATAGATAGATAGATAGATAGATAGATAGATAGATAGATAGGTACTTTATTGATCCCCCGGGGGGGAAATTTCATTGTCAACCAGCTACAACAAAACACAGGGCAGGTGCAAAATGCCACAACGAAAGTACACAAAAGACAGATACACGGTACATGATACATAGAGCGGCAGTATGAAAAAGTATAGAAATACAAGATATCTGGAGTGCAAAAAAAAGCTATAAAAGGACATTGCATAGTATGGGTGGTTGGCTGAATATGTACACTATACGTTGGTGGATGTTGGATGGTTAACTATACTATACAGGTCGATGGCAGAGAAATACTTCAGTAGCTAAAAATGCGTATGATATGAGCGAGGGTAATAATAGTTTACTAATAGACAGACTGGCTAAATGAACAGGTAAGTGAAAATTTTGCATTGTTAAATTAGCTGTACAGTTAGGTATACAGTTATATTTACAGATGTTTACACAAACTGTACAGGTAAATGACAGGAAGAGATACTTTAATAGCTAAATGTGTGTATGATATCATTTGGGGTAATAATAGTAATTCCCTTAAAAATACAGTCCTTAGTGCGCAGGGTTTAATTACAGACAACTGCACTTATTGCACATTCGATATACTAAAAGCAATGAGAAAAGGTGCAACTGGCAGGATACTAATATGCATTCCTGAGTGAATGCCTACGTCCAATAATTACTTACAATATTGCATGTGATATAATATAACAACTGTACATGAGTATGTATATACAGACCTGTATGAATAAATAGGTCCTGAGTGGATGAGTGCTGACGGACCAGAGTTACTCACGGATGGATGCATAATTGTTAAACTAGGTCCTAGCACCCCAACAGTTCCAGATCTATGTTGCCGACGGCACGGCACCCCGGTGAGGCATTATACAGTCTCATAGCCGCCGGCAGGAAGGACCTCCTGTAGCGCTCTCTGGCACACCGTGGTGGGATCAGTCTGTGACTGAAAGTGCTCCTCTGCGTCATAACCATAGCGTGCAGAGGGTGGGTGACGTTGTCCATGATGGCCAGCAGTTTGGCCAGGATCCGTCTCTCCGCCACCTCCTCTAGAGTGTCAAGGCTCATCCCCAGGACAGAGCTAGCCTTCCTGATCAGCTTATTTACCCGAGAAGCATCACCGGCTTTGATGTTTGCTCCCCAGCACACCACTGCAAAAAAGATGGCACTGGCCACCACAGACTGGTAGAAGGTATGCAGTAGTTTACTGCACACGTTGAAGGACCTGAGCCTCCTCAGAAAGTAGAGTCGGCTCTGGCCCTTTTGGTACAGGGCCCCGGTGTTACCAGCCCATTCCAGTCTGTTGTCCATATGGACACCCAGGAACTTGTATGACTCAACCATTTCCACATCCATCCCCTTTATAGGGACTGCAGTCAGTTGTGCCTTGGTTCTCCTGAAGTCCACCACCATCTCCTTAGTTTTGCTGATGTTGAGCTGAAGGTGGTTCTGCTCACACCACAACACAAAGTCACTGATTGTGCTCCTGTACTCCTCCTCCTGCCCACCCCTGATGCACCCTACAATAGCAGAGTCATCCGAGAACTTCTGTAGGTGGCATGTTTAGAGAAATAGAGGGCCAATTCACATCGACAGGGCTGTAGTGGAGAGGGTCTAGAGCTTCAAGTTCCTCAGTGTCCACATTACTAAGGATCTATCATGGTCGACACACACCAACACAGTCGGGAAGAGGGCACGACAACGCCTCATCCCCTTCATAAAGCTGAAAAGATTTGGCACAGGCCTTCAGATCCTCAAAAAGTTCTACAGCTGCACCATTGAGGGCATATTGAATGGCTGCATCACCACTTTGTATGGCAATTGCTTGGCATAAAACCGCAAGGCCCTACAGAGGGTAGTGCGTACTGTCCAGTATATCACTGAGGCCATGGCAAACGGTACCGATGCACCGGTACAACTTCTACCCCCAAAGCCATCGGACTGCTAAATAATTAGTTAAATAGTTAACCAAATAGCTACCTGGCCTATCTGCATTGACCCTTTTTGCACTAACTCTTTTGACTCATCACATACGTTGCTGTTACTGTTTATAATCTATCCTGTTGCCTAGTTACTTTACCCCTACCTACAAGTACAAATCTACCTCAAATACCTCGTACCCCTGCACATCAACTCAGTACTGGTATCCGGGTTTGACTTTTCTATTATTTCTCTATTTTATTTCTCAGCAATGTTTGGAAGGACCCGTAAGTAAGCATTTCACTGTTAGTCATTTGATTAGATTTCTTTTTATTTGATTCAGGATCTTACAGTGAAAACCTACCACAGTGCTGCTGTATGTGAAGGACACTGCCTTACGTAGCAAACAGCCTAGAGGCTAAGGTCCTTAGAGTCAGAGCTGCCGCATTGGGATGGAAATACAGTGTGTGTGTGTGTGTGTGTGTGTGTGTGTGTGTGCGTGTGTGTCTGTGTCTGTGTCTCTGTGTGTGTGTGTGTGTGTGTGTGTGTGTGTGTGTGTGTGTGTGTGTGTGTGTGTCTCTCTGTGTGTGTGTGTGTGTGTGTGTGTGTGTGTGTGTGTCTCTCTGTGTGTGTGTGTGTGTGTGTGTGTGTGTGTGTGTGTGTGTGTGTGTGTGTGTGTGTGTGTGTGTGTGTGTGTGTGTGTGTGTGTGTGTGTGTGTGTGTGTGTGTGTGTGTGTGTGTGTGTGTGTGTGTGTGTGTGTGTGTGTGTGTGTGTGTGTGTGTGTGTGTGTGTGTGTCTCTCTGTGTGTGTGTGTGTGTGTGTGTGTGTGTGTGTCTCTCTGTGTGTGTGTGCGTGTGTGTGTGTGTGTGTGTGTGTGTGTGTGTGTGTGTGTGTGTGTGTGTGTGTGTGTGTGTGTGTGTGTGTGTGTGTGTGTGTGTGTGTGTGTGTGTGTGTGTGTGTGTGTGTGTGTGTGTGTGTGTGTGTGTGTGTGTGTGTGTGTGTGTGTGTGTGTGTGTGTGTGTGTGTGTGTGTGTGTGTGTGTGTGTGTGTGTGTGTGTGTGTGTGTGTGTGTGTGTGTGTGTGTGTGTGTGTGTGTGTGTGTGTGTGTGTGTGTGTGTGTGTGTGTGTGCGGTGGAAATGCAACGAGCTGAGCTCTATCGGAGAGTCTCCGATGGCACAGCCACAATAACACATCTATTTCTTCCCAGGTGCAGCAGGGTGAAGAAATGTGGTATTTTATAAGGATCCCCATTGTTGGTTGCAAAAGCAGCAGCTACTCTTCCTGGGGTCCACAAAACATGAAACATGACATAATACAGAACATTAATAGACAAGAACAGCTCAAGGACAGAAATACAACAATAAAAAAATGGCACACGTAGCCTACATATCAATACATAAACACAAACTATCTATGTCAGATAGAGGTGAGGCGTTGTGTCGTAAGGTGTTGCTTTATCTGTTTTTAAAACCAGGTTTGCTGTTCATTTGAGCAATATGAGATGTAAGGGAGTTCCATGCAATAATGGCTCTATATAATACTGTATGGTTTCTTGAATTTGTTCTGGATTTGGGGACCTTGAAAAGACCCCTGGTGGCATGTCTGGTGGGGTAAGTGTGTGTGTCTCAGAGCTGTGTGTAAGTTGGCAATACAAACAATTTAACATTTTCAACACATGAATGTTTCTTTTAAAAAGAAGAAGTGATGCAGTCAGTCTTTCATCAACTCTTAGTCAAGAGAGACTGTTATGCATAGTATTCATATCAGCCCTCTGATTACAATGAAGTGCAAGAGGTGCCAATCTAATACAGAAAGTAGAGACGTGATTTATGTTATGATAATGAGCATACCATGGCTGACATAATTTCAACCTCACTGCCTGTCTTGATAAAACCTCTCTTTCCTAGCTAGATCTCACCATTTCTATTACATCGGACAGAACTAGTGAAATTCCTGGCAACAAAAGAGATCAAACGAAGATTCTGCATTTGTATATCGTATTCATGTGTTTCCTGAGATGTTAAACACTTCTCCAGGGGTTGTGAGGTCTGATCATCTGCACATCATGGCAAGAATAAAGACTACATTGAACGTGCCCAATCTGTTAATTGATCCTACCTTCCATGCTCTGACCGATGCTGACTGAGTTACTGCCACATTGCAGATTTACATCTTGGGTTTTACAACACTGACTGCACTATAGCTAAATATACTGTGTGGAGAGCACTGGGGGAATTCTGAGGAGGCATTGGAGGATGTAAGCTTTGTAGCTCCTCCCCCGACCCAACCCAACCCAACCCACTCTCTCTTCTCCCCCCAACCCAACCCAACCCACTCTCTCTTCTCCTCCTCCCCCGACCCAACCCAACCCAACCCAACCCAACCCAACCCAACCCACTCTCTCTTCTCCCCCCAACCCAACCCAACCCACTCTCTCTTCTCCTCCTCCCCCGACCCAACCCAACCCAACCCAACCCACTCTCTCTTCTCCTCCTCCCCCGACCCAACCCAACCCAACCCAACCCACTCTCTCTTCTCCCCCCAACCCAACCCACTCTCTCTCCTCCCCCTGACCCAACCCAACCCACTCTCTCTCCTCCTCCTCCCCCTGACCCAACTCAACTCACTCTCTCTCCTCCCCCGAACCAACCCAACCCAACCCACTCTCTCTCCTCCTCCCCCTGACCCAACTCAACTCACTCTCTCTCCTCCCCCGACCCAACCCAACCCACTCTCTCTCCTCCTCCTCCCCCCGAACCAACCCAACCCGCTCTCTCTCTTCTCCCCCAGACCCAACCCAACCCAACCCACTCTCTCTCCTCCCCCCAACCCAACTCAACCCACTCTCTCCGCACCCCAACCCCAACCCACTTGCTCCTCCTCCACCCGACCCAACCCAACCCACTCTCTTTCCTCCTCTCCCCACGACCCAACCCACTCTCTCTCCTCTCCCGACCCAACCGAACCCACTCTCTCGCTGCAGGTAGAAATGTGAAAAGTAGAGCTATTATTAGAGGCATTATTCTGAGACGGAGATTCATGTGCCCTTGTAGCCTTTGTGCTTATGGTGTTATGTAGTCTTTGTGTTTATGGTGTTATGTATTCTTTGTGTTTAAGGTGTTATGTAGTCTTTGTGTTTATGGTGTAATGTAGCCTTTGTGCTTATGGTGTTATGTAGTTTTTGTGTTTATGGTGTTATGTAGTCTTTGTGTTTATGGTGTAATGTAGTCTTTGTGTTTATGGTGTAATGTAGTCTTTGTGTTTATGGTGTTATGTAGTATTTGTGTTTATGGTGTTATGTAGTAGTGGTGTTTATGGTGTTATGGAGTCTTTGTGTTTATGGTGTTATGTAGTATTTGTGTTTATGGTGTTATGTAGTCTTTGTGTTTATGGTGTTATGTAGTCTTTGTGTTTATGGTGTTATGTAGTCTTTGTGTTTATGGTGTTATGTAGTATTTGTGTTTATGGTGTTATGTAGTATTTGTGTTTATGGTGTTATGTAGTCTTTGTGTTTATGGTGTTATGTAATCTTTGTGTTTATGGTGTTTATGAAATCTTTGTGTTTATGGTGTTATGTAGTCTTTGTGTTTATGGTGTCATGTAGTCTTTGTGTTTATTCTAACTGCTGCCCATTTTAGTGAAAATCGATTTTGTGGCTGGATACATCCCCACATTCTTTTGTAATTAATCTGCATGTGGTAACTTACGCCCATTAAGCACCAACAAACAGTGCTTAATCCATTAAATAGGCCTCAATTACATACCCTGACTCTTCATCTGCAGAGTAACGCTAAACAGCACAGCAGTCATCGCAAAGCCTGGATTAAAACTTCCCTTTCACTTTCACTGAGGGGTTTTAATGGCTCTTTCAGGTCAAATTGTCTTGTTCTAGAGAGACAAACAGTCACTATTCACTCTAATTAGTTACAAAAGTCTTAGTATTACATTATACAGAGATCTCCCTTGTGGTCATCAACTAAGATGTTCTATTAAACTGGATGGGGAAGCAAACGTAGTGCACTATTAAAGAAGTGTGCCACTTGGAACACAGCCATGGTCTTAGTTTCATGGTGTCTTCCTCTAATGGGTCTAGTGGCTTTCTGTGGAGGCCTGGTTTGATCTTTAGACAGGAAGTTGTTTTTTAGTGTAGTCGGTATAGTGATCTATAGACAGGACGATGTTTTCTAAGTGTAGTCGGTATAGTGATCTATAGGCAGGAAGTTGTTTTCTAAGTGTAGTCGGTATAGTGATCTATAGACAGGACGTTGTTTTCTAAGTGTAGTCGGTATAGTGATCTATAGACAGGAAGTTGTTTTCTAAGTGTAGTCGGTATAGTGATCTATAGACAGGAAGTTGTTTTCTAAATGTATAGTGATCTATAGACAGGAAGTTGTTTTTTAGTGTAGTCGGTAGAGTGATCTATAGACAGGAAGTTGTTTTCTAAGTGTAGTCGGTATAGTGATCTATAGACAGGAAGTTGTTTTCTAAGTGTAGTCGGTATAGTGATCTATAGACAGGAAGTTGTTTTCTAAGTGTAGTCGGTA
Organism: Thymallus thymallus; assembly: GCA_023634145.1. Taxonomy (NCBI): domain Eukaryota; kingdom Metazoa; phylum Chordata; class Actinopteri; order Salmoniformes; family Salmonidae; genus Thymallus; species Thymallus thymallus. Next base: position 27,376,105 of record CM042384.1, read on the forward strand.
TAGTGATCTATAGACAGGAAGTTGTTTTCTAAGTGTAGTCGGTATAGTGATCTATAGACAGGAAGCTGTTTCCTAAGTGTAGTCGGTATAGTGATCTATAGACAGGAAGTTGTTTTCTAAATGTATAGTGATCTATAGACAGGAAGTTGTTTTTTAGTGTAGTCGGTAGAGTGATCTATAGACAGGAAGTTGTTTTCTAAGTGTAGTCGGTATAGTGATCTATAGACAGGAAGTTGTTTTCTAAGTGTAGTTGGTATAGTGATCTATAGACAGGAAGTTGTTTTCTAAGTGTAGTCGGTATAGTGATCTATAGACAGGAAGTTGTTTTCTAAGTGTAGTTGGCATAGTGATCTATAGACAGGAAGTTGTTTTCTAAGTGTAGTCGGTATAGTGATCTATAGACAGTGAATGTAGTCAGTATAGTGATCTATAGACAGTGAATGTAGTCAGTATAGTGATCTATAGACAGGAAGTTGTTTTCTAAGTGTAGTCGGTATAGTGATCTATAGACAGTGAATGTAGTCGGTATAGTGATCGATTGACAGTGATCCCTTTAGACTTTGCTTTTAAGGAGCTCTTTAAAGTATAAAGCATTAAGAACTAGGGCTGAGATGTGGAGTTATTATGGGCCATGTCCCAAATGGTACCCTATCACCAACACAAGGGGCCAAAAGTTTGGAATATTACTCATTGCACAATTTTTTACATTGTAGAATAAAAGTGAAGACATCAAAACTATGAAATAACACATATGGAATCATGTAGTAACCAAAAAAGTGTTAAATAAATCAAAATATATTTTATATTTGAGATTCTTCAAAGTAGCCACCCTTTGCCTTGATGACAGCTTTGCACACTCTTGGCATTCTCTCAACCGACTTTTGGCTCCCAGTGTATATAGTGCACTACTTTTGACCACGGTCCTTAGGGCTATATATAGAGAGTACGGTGCAATTTGGGATGCAGGCATGCTTCAGTGCAGTATGTTAGTGGAGTGGACTAGATGTCCCTTGAGCTTGTACAGTATGTACATCTTGTGTTTCAAGTCAGGTAGCTGGATTGGTAGCTAGGCTAGCTAGATGGTTCAAAAGTGCAGTTGAAATGTGGAGTGCAGATAGAGTATCTAACCTTACCTCCCCTGTGAATTGACTGATAATTGGCCAATCATACCGACTAATGTGAAACCTCAACAGGAACATAGCCCCACTCTACAGGCTAAGGAATAGCATGTCTGCATCCCAAATGGCACCCTACTCCCAATAAGTCTCTTGTCAAAAGTAGTGCACTTAAGGGGAATAGGGTGCCATTTGGGATGCACAATTCCAATGTATTTCAGTCAATTTGGCACATATTATATAGATCTGGTCAGTAACAATGGGTATGTGGTTTACCTTTTGTGTTCTGACATGTTCAGGTAGTCAATTTATCAAAGGGGATTCTGGGTATATGTTGTCATAAATCATTGATGGAGTGCACCATAACTGTAGAACCATCCACAACGAGTTCTATCAATAATACAGAAAGTAATTGTAGAACCATCCACAACGGGTTCTAACAATAATACAGAAAGTAACTGTTGAACCATCCACAACGGGTTCTATCAATAATACAGAAAGTAACTGTTGAACCATCCACAACGGGTTCTATCGATAATACAGAAAGTAACTGTTGAACCATCCACAACGGGTTCTATCAATAATACAGAAAGTAACTGTTGAACCATCCACAACGGGTTCTATCAATAATACAGAAAGTAACTGTTGAACCATCCACAACGGGTTCTATCAATAATACAGAAAGTAACTGTTGAACCATCCACAACGGGTTCTATCGATAATAAAGAAAGTAACTGTTGAACCATCCACAATGGGTTCTATCAATAATACAGAAAGTAACTGTTGAACCATCCACAACGGGTTCTATCAATAATACAGAAAGTAACTGTTGAACCATCCACAACGGGTTCTATCAATAATACAGAAAGTAACTGTTGAACCATCCACAACGGGTTCTATCAATAATACAGAAAGTAACTGTTGAACCATCCACAACGGGTTCTATCGATAATACAGAAAGTAACTGTTGAACCATCCACAACGGGTTCTATCAATAATACAGAAAGTAACTGTTGAACCATCCACAACGGGTTCTATCGATAATACAGAAAGTAACTGTTGAACCATCCACAATGGGTTCTATCAATAATACAGAAAGTAAGGTAAGAAAGGTAAACACATGAGCGTAATACTATTACATTGACACACGTATGGTGCTGTATATAGCCAAACTCTTCTCCATTCTCCATAGTGCACAATTGATTGAAGTTGTAATCTTTGGTAATCACTGGCCTTTGTAATCTGATTCCATTCTAACTAGAACTCCTGTCCTGCCAGAGTGTCTTTATATCCACAGGCCTGCTGTTCTTTTCTCTCTGTTCCTCTGCTAAGTACAGCCAGGTTTCTCACACAACACAAACCCATCTGCTGAGTACAGGCAGGTTAGTCATACTGTTAGCCTTGAATTACAGTGTGTGTGGGTGTATCTGTGTGTTCAAGAAAGACAGAAAGAGAAAGAGAGAAAGGACGCAGTGAAAGCCTTGATTACACACTGGTGTTTCATGTGATGACATGCATACTTTTTTTGTGTATATTGCGAGGTGTAGGGTTTAACACGTTAATAAAGTACACACTCCAGGAAATAATTTGTTCTTAACTGACTTGCCTAGTTAAATAAAGGTTCAATTATTTATGGCTCAGTTGGTAGAGGATGGCGCTTGCACTGCTGGGTTGTGGGTTCAATTCCCAGGGCCAAAAATGGGTAAAATGTATACAGCGTGGCTGTAAGTCGCTTTGGATAAAAGCGTCTGCTAAATGCGTATTATTCAAATTGGATCCCTGTACCATGTGTCCCATGCAGAAAACCAAGTTCAGGCTGAAACGAACTATTTAGTAGAAAAAGCCTGAAGCTAGTTTCACTAGAACGCCTGCATTATAGTTTATCATCTGCATACACACACACTCACAAAAGCACCCCCCGCCACACACATACACACACAATTCCCCAGAAATTTAATCAGAAATCCATGAAAACAAAACAGTAATTAGTAACCCACCTCACCTCTTAATAACATACAGTGTAATCTTCAGGGTACTGTTGTCTGTATTCATATTAGCCAGCCATGTGAGTGAGTGAGTTTGTGTGTGTGCGTGTGTGCGTGTGTGCGTGCGTGTGCGTGCGTGTGTGTGTGATACTACGATACCACGATACTATGATACTACGATATTACAGTACTATGATACTATGATACTACAGCCCAGATCATACTGCAACCTCAGACAGACAGTCAATGGAGTTCTGTTGTTTCTAATGAATTGGAAATGGGTGACATAGGCCTAGACCAGTGTTTCCCAACCAGGGGTACTAGGACCCTGGGGGTATTTAGCCTATCCACAGGGGGTACTTTAGAAGACTCATGAGGGGATACTTCAGGGGTACTCCGGGAAGAGAAAAATGTACTTGGTGGTACATTAACTGAAAAAGGTTGGGAACCACTGGCCTAGACTACATCATGCCTTGTGCGTTGTAAGTAGTTATATACTGTACTGCTTCATCCATCTGTAACTTGTATTAGCTGATAATCTTCCTACCCAGTCTCAGCAAAACAAATGGAAGGTTAATCTCCAAATGTTGATCTTTGGCACGGTTATATGAAATCCTGTATCTCAGGAGGAACAGTCATAAAAAACTGTAATGACATTTTCCTCTGAAACATTTTCACACACAAGCGCGGCGAGGAGTAATGAAACATATCCACTTGGAATGACAAATGCCGGCTTTGTTTTCCCTCTAAACCGTCTGTTGGAGGAGATATTGAACCGTACGTCACAGTAATGGGAGTTACTTTCACACACACACCTATATATTAGCATATTAAAGTGTTTTCCATATTTCCCTGCAGATGGAAGTTAATGTGACACACACACACACACACACACACACACACATAAACACTCACACACACATACACACACACACACACACAGACACACACATAGACAGATACACACACAAACATACACACGCCGTGCAGACATCTCCGAGGCACAGAGAGATAAAGAACTCATACTTACTACCTTGACTGGAACCCTACTGACATGCTTTAAACTTCAAATCAGTATGACAAATCCACCACCACATTCCTTCAGCATTCTCCACTTCACTACATTTTATTACTCCAGTGGTCACAAACAATTATTATTTGGGCTGTCATGTAAAATAATGTAATTTATCTTATACGTGTTGTTCCTTTGCTGCCTTTTGTCAATTTAAAGGATGTGCCCTAAATGACATTGTATTCACTGTAATGTGCACTACTTTTCACCCGTCTGTGTGTGCGTTTGTGTATGCGTGTGTGGGTGCGTGCGTGCGCGCATGCATCTAAATGAATTCCGCCCCCTGGATCCTATTGGCAGAGCTTGGAGGGAGTGCCTGTCGACCCTTCACCTCTCTGCTGAGATGAGGAAGAACAAAGAAGACTAAGCGTGTGTCCCAAATGGCACCCTATTCCCTATGGGCCCTGGTCAAAGGTAGGGCACTATAAAGGGAATAGGGTGTTGTTTGGGAAGCAACTAACTTAATTACAGTGGCTAGATAGGCCTATCAAGCCAAACATCCTTCCACCTTATGACGAAAACATGCCTGTGGATGTAGTGTAGAAAGGACAACATAATGTGGTCAATTAACCCTTAGCACTCAAGGGAATTGGCCTATATGGACAGGGCTACATTGAAATGTTTCTTACAGAATAAATAGTAAAAGCATATGCATAACCATGGTAGCAATTGAAAGGGAACAGTTTGGAGATTATGGGAGAATTATTAAACCGAACACAACACTACACTGTTGAATTTATGTGCATTTTCTATTTACTGTATTTTTCGTTGCATTTGTTTATAACAAAACCTGAAAAGACTCTGGATACATTCAGTAACATGATAAGACTATTCCAGGAGGGCAACATATGACAAAACAATTACAAGGGTTTGAGTGAGAGGACTAACTGGTGTCTCCAAGTGACCATACACCTCTCCAACACGTCCACAGTTTCTAAGCAATTTCAATACACTTTCATGACTCAGAGAAGAGTCTTTAACTATAAGGTACTTTTTTGAGCACCTTGCTGTGCCCTTGAAAATCTAGAGCAAGCACACTAGTAGTTGTTTTGTTTGGAACACAGCCCAGCATCCCAACCATCACACAAGTACTGTTGTTGTTTGCACAATCCACAAACGTTCCATTAAAAATCGCAGTCTGGGTCAGGTGGGCATCATTTGAAAGATTATTCTATTACCAACATGACTAGCAGAATTATAAAATATGATTTTACATTGTGTTATATGGTGTTGTATGGTGTTATGTGTTGTTATTTGGGGTTATAAGGTGTTATATGGTGTTGTATGGTGTTATATGGTGTTATATGGTGTTATGTGGTGTTATGTGGGGTTATGTGGTGTTATAAGGTATTATATGGTGCTGTTTGGTGTTATGTGGTGTTATGTGGTGTTATATGCTGTTATGTGGTGTTATGTGGAGTTATATGATGTTATGTGGTGTTATATGGTGTTGTATGTTGTTATACGGTGTTATGTGGTGTTATATAGTGTTATAAGGTGTTATATGGTGTTATGTGGTTTTATATGGTGTTATAAGGTGTTATATGGTGTTATGTGGTGTTATATGGCGTTGTATGGTGTTATAAGGTGTTGTGTGGTGTTATATACAGTACACTACAGTTCAAAAGTTTGGAGTCACTAAGAAATGTCCTTGTTTTCGATGAAAACATACATGAAATGAGTTGCAAAATGAATAGAAAATACAGTCAGGATGTTGACAAGGTTATAAATAATGATTTTTAATTGAGATAATAATTGTGTCCTTCAAACTTTGCTTCGTCAAAGAATCCTCCATTTGCAGCAATTACAGCCTTGCAGACCTTTGGAATTCTAGTTGTCAATTTGTTGAGGTAATCTGAAGAGATTTCACCGCGTGCTTCCTGATGCACCTCCCACATGTTGGATTGGCTTGATGGGCACTTCTTACGTACCATACGGTCAAGCTGCTCCTACAACAGATCTATAGGGTTGAGATCCAGTGACTGTGCTGGCCACTCCATTATAGACAGAATATCAGCTGACTGCTTCTTCCCTAAATAGTTCTTGCATAGTTTGGAGCTGTGCTTTGGGTCATTGTCCTGTTGTAGGAGGAAATTGGCTCCAATTAAGCACCGTCCACAGGGTACGGCATGGCGTTGCAAAATGGAGTGATAGCCTTCTGTGTTCAAGATCCCTTTTACTCTGCACACTTTACCACCACCAAAGCACCCCCAGACCATCACATTGCCTACACCATGCTTGACAGATGGCGTCAAGCACTCCTCCAGTATCTTTTCATTTGGTCTGCATCTCACGAATTGTCAGGCTCTGGCCATAGAGAAGCCTATTTGCTTCTCTATGTAACCATGGTCAGAGTCTGACAGATCTATTCTTTCTGTTTCTGGTGGTGGTTTGTGTGGGATCCCTAATTAGAGGCAGCTGTAGCGCATCGTCTCTAATTAGGGATCCTACATAAGTTTGTACATTTTCACACTTGGTTGTGGGTCGTTTTCGTTATATGTCGCAGTCACGGGGAAAGTAAGTGTGCTTTTGGTTACGTTTAAATATTGTGTTTGGTTTAAACGTGATGTGTGTATATCATGTTAGTTTTTATTTTGTTTAGTTCGTTCATTGAATATTTTATACATAGTATAAATAATAAATATGACGAACTACTATCCCTGCGCTGCGCCTTGGTCTCTGTTTCCACCCACTCGTGACAGAATGACCCACCACTGCGAGACCAAGCAGCGTAACTGGGGAGAGACAGAGAGAGAGGAAGTGCGTTACGAACGACGCACGAGACGGGTAAAAGCCCGAAAACAACCCCAAGCTAATTTTGGGAGGGGGCTATGGGGGTGGCTACAGGGAGGAAGAGCCAATACCACCCCCCCGGTGGAGCATGGAGAGGCCGAGGTATAAATGGGGGGCTCAGAGCAAGGTGCAGGAGGAGTATTTGGAGGAGCATTTTGGAGAGGTTCTGGAGGAATTGAGGGAGATAGAGGAAGAGGTCGAGAGGGAGATGGCGGAGTGGTCCAGTCCAGGTCCGGTCGTCTACTCCACTCCCGGGCCGGAGCAGTCCGCTCCACCGGTGCCCAGTCCGGGTCTGGCTGTCTACTCTACCTCCCTGCCAGAGCAGTCCGCTCCTCCGGTGCCCAGTCTGGGTCCGATCGTCTACTCCACCCCCATGCCAGAGCAGTCCGCTCCACCGGTGCCCAGTCCGGGTCCGGTCGTCGTCTCCACTCCCATGCCAGAGCAATCCGCTTCACCGATGTCCAGTCCGGGTCCGGACCTCTGCTCTACTCCCCGCACCCAACCTCCAGTGCGTGCGCCCAGCCAGGTGCTTCCTGTGCCAGCTCCACGCACCCGACAACCGGTACGCCTCCCCAGTCCGGTACGTCCCGTGCCGGCTCCCCGCACCCGACCTCCAGTGCGTGCGCCCAGCCAGGTGCTTCCTGTGCCGGCTCCACGCACCTGACAACCGGTGCGCCTCCCCAGTCCGGTACGTCCCGTGCCGGCTCCCCGCACCCGACCTCCAGTGCGTGCGCCCAGCCAGGTGCTTCCTGTGCCGGCTCCACGCACCTGACAACTGGTGCGCCTCCCCAGTCCGGTACGTCCCGTGCCGGCTCCCCGCACCCGACCTCCAGTGTGTGCGCCTAGCCAGGTGCTTCCTGTGCCAGCTCCACGCACCCGACATCCGGTGCGCCTCCCCAGTCCGGTCCTGTGCCGGCCCTCCGTAGCCCGGAACCTCCAGCAAGGGTCCACCGCCCGGAACCTCCAGCGAAGGCCCGCAGCCCGGAACCCCCAGTGAAGGTCCGTAGCCCGAAGCCTATAGCGAAGGTTCGCCGCCCGGAACCTCCAGCGAAGGTCCGCCGCCCGGTACCTCCAGCGAAGGTCCGCCGCCCGGGACCTCCAGCGAAGGTCCGCCGCCCGGAACCTCCAGCGAAGGTCCGCAGCCCGGAACCTCCAGCGAAGGTCCGCAGCCCGGAACCTCCAGCGAAGGTCCGCAGCCCGGAACCTCTAGCGAAGGTCCGCAGCCCAGAACCTCCAGCGAAGGTCCGCAGCCCGGAACCTCCAGCGAAGGTCCGCAGCCCGGAACCTCCCGAAGTCAACACCACTCGGTGGTTGGAACATACCGCTTCACTGGTACCCAGTCCGGGTTCAGCCGTCTGTTCCACTCCTGAGCCAGAGCAGTCCGCTCCACCGGTGCGCAATCCGGGTCCAGCCGTCTGCTCCGCTCCAGTGCCAGAGCAGTCCGCTCCACCGGTGCCCATTCCGGGTCCAGCCGTCCGCTCCGCTCCAGTGCCAGAGCAGTCCGCTTCACCGGTGCCCAGTCCGGGTCCAGCCGTCCGCTCCGCTTTTGAGCCAGAGCAGTCCGCTCCACCGGTATAAATAAAAAGAATGTCGAACTACTATCCCTGCGCTGCGCCTTGGTCCCTCTATGCACCCGTGCGTGACAGTACCACACAGACCGACGAGCAATATTGCTGGAAATTAATTGGCAGATATTGTGTTTAGCTGTTAAAGCCAATAGTGGCTAACCAGGGGTGGGGTTAATGCCAATGTTGCATTGATTATATAGTAGCTGGTAGCTTGGGGTGTCTGATATTTGTGAGATTTGTTTATGACAGTTTGAAGTGAAAAACATGAACAATTGCATGTACTTTCAGAATTGTTTGGCAAGCTACTCATAAGTGGGCTGCCAGCCACTGGTAGCTGGTGATTGATCTGTTGGAGACCCCTGCTCCAGACTGTTCGTATTCATAGCGGATGGTGAGAAATAGCTCATGTGTGTCTAATGACTAATTATTTATAATTGCACCTGTTCTGAGACATGTCATGATATTACCATAGTAACACCACAGGGATGAATCAGGTAGGAGTAGTGTTTTGATATATATCTGCTTTGTATATATTCTGCCCTGACCTCGATATGAAAAGCTACTTGATAATTCATCCCATGACTAGTTTGTTGTTCTCCAGTCACTGACCATTAAAAGGAATGTAGAACACAGTAACTGACCCTGTCCGTGCAGAATGTTCCAGTAACTGACCCTGTCCGTGCAGAATGTTCCAGTAACTGAGCCTGTCCGTGCAGAATGTTCCAGTAACTGACACTGTCCATGCAGAATGTTCCAGTAACTGACCCTGTCTGTGCAGAATGTTCCAGTAACTGACCCTGTCTGTGCAGAATGTTCCAGTAACTGACCCTGTCCTTGCAGAATGTTCCAGGAACATAGAACACAGTAACTGACCCTGTCCTTGCAGAATGTTCCAGGAACATAGAACACTGTAACTGATGTTCCGGGACAAAGAGTAAATAAGCCAATGTGAGTTTGTATGTGGGCTAAACATAGAGACGTGGACAGAATATTGTGGTGATGTGTTCATACAAATAAGAGTCAATATTTGTGCAGATGTGCAGATAGCATACATAATGAGGAGAGGGATGGAGGAAGGGAGAAGGGGCTGGACAGAGAGACGGACCACAGTGGGTGTGTACCTGGTGAAAGTGGTGGAGAGGGTTAGAAAGGTCTTTAGGTAAAGAGAGTGGAGGTTGCAGAAAGAGAGAGATGGATGGGGAGAGATAGCGAGAGATGGAGAGAGGGATAAAGAGAGGGAGAGATGGATAGATGAGACAACAGAGAGTTAGCTAGGGGAGGTCTTGCAGACATTCCATTGTGTTAGTAATAATGGATGCAAGGCCCTGGGTGATATAGATTGATTTTCTCTCTGTGTGGCTGCAGGCCTGCATTCTGATGCTCACAGAAATAATCAATTTAACCTGTGTACAGGACTGTCTCTGCATTCACCATCAGGGATACCTACATCGATGCCTTGGAAAGAGAGAGATAGAGGCAGAGACAGAGAGAGAGGCAGAGACAGACAGAGATAAATAGAGACAAAGTCAAGAGACAGAGTCAGAGACAGATAGAGACAGAGACAATGACAGTGACAGATATAGTCAGAGACAGACAGATATAGTCAGAGACAGATAGAGACCGATAGAGTCAGAGACAGAGACAGAGACAGAGACAGACAGAGACAGACATAGACAGAGAGAGACAGAAAAAGAGATGGATAGAGACATATAGACAGACAGAGACAGAGAGAGACAGAGACAGAGACAGAGACAGAGACAGAGACAACTACAAGTTGGCTAAAGTTGAACATAGACAGACTAGCATGATAATTCCCTTCCAGACGATCCCATTATAATACTAAGACAGAAATGCAACAGTATTATGCAAAGCAACGCTAGAGAGGAAAGCTCTAGCAGTGCAGCATCCGTGTGTGTTTGTACTGGAGTATTCATGTGTGTGGTTACTGCTTAATCAACCATTTGATGTATGGGGATGTTGGAGCCTACACACATGGACACAGTCCTATACATTCTGTAGTGTACGCCATACAAGCTTAAAGTCTATACTGTAGGTTCAACTTTGGGCTCCCAAGTGGCACAGTGGTCTACGACAACCTGTTTCGAATCCAGACTGTATCACAACAGGCCGTGATTGGGAGTCCCATAGGGCGGCGCACAATTGGCCCAGCGTCGTCCGAGTTTGGACGGTGTAGAGCGTCATTGTAAATAAGAATTTGTTATTTTCTGACTTGCCTAGTTAAATAAGGTTAAAGGTTAAAGGTTAAATAAAACATAAATACAATTCCTGGGTCATGGAGTTGTATTAGGCTAACATTACTGTATTATGACGCATTGACCAATAAAGTTGTCAAAGCATCTACCCATTATCTGTTTCAACAGTATCTTCTACCCTTTAACTGTTTCAACAGTATCTTCTACCCTTTAACTGTTTCAACAGTATCTTCTACCCTTTATCTGTTTCAACAATATCATCTACCCATTATCTGTTTCAACAGTATCTTCTACCCATTATCTGTTTCAACAGTATCTTCTACCCTTTAACTGTTTCAACAGTATCTTCTACCCTTTAACTGTTTCAACAGTATCTTCTACCCTTTAAAAGCTTTATTAATGTTCTACTCTTTCCATTGATTCATAGTCAACTCAGAGCAGTTGATTAAAGTCAAACATATATAGGCTAATCTGTATAGATGGAGGTTCTCATGTACTAATTGCTCTCCGGCATTACTAATGTGAACAAAACAAGACTTCAATTGACAAGTATGTGGCTGGGGACCACTAGATTACAGCCTAGTTTTAAATCCCCTGTCTGATAGACCAGGAGGGTTATAATAATGTAACCATAGAGATGACACATACAGCATCGATAGAGTAGAGTGATCAGTGGAGCCAGAGCTGCACTAGAGAGAGAGAGAGAGAGAGAGAGAGAGAGATAACTAATGATAGGTTTTTAGCCATCACCCCTGGGAACCTGACTGTGCCTCATTTGCCAGTAATTAATACAACTTGGGCTTTTAATGCACGTCTCATTTCCAGAGCTGGGTTTCTACAGTTGGCATGTTGGTGAGAATACTCTAGAGTCTGCCGTCACTTCACAGAGGAGGAGAGATTGTTATGTTTGAGTTTGCAGAGTTCCTCTCTCTCTCTCTCTCTCTCTCTCTTTTACTCCCTCTTCACTCATCCCTCTCTCTGTCCCTATTTCAGTTCAATTCAAAGGGCTTTATTGGCATGGGAAACGTGTTTACATTTCCGAAGCTAGTGAAATAGATAATAAACAAAAATGAAATAAACAATAAAAAATGAACAGTAAACATTACACTCGCAAAAGTTCCAAAGGAATAGAGACATTTCACATTATGTTTATATACAGTGTTGTAACGATGTGCAAAGTACAAAAGGGAACATAAATGTGGGTTGTATTTACAATGTTTTTCAAGGGTTGTATATGGGTTGTATTTACAATGTGTTTCTTGTGGCAACAGGTCATAAATATTGCTGCTGTGATGGTACACTGTGGTATTTCACCCAATAGATATGGGAGCTTATCAAAATTTGATTTATTTTCAAATTCTTTGTGGATCTGTGTAATCTGAGGGAAATATGTGTCTCTAATATGGTCATACACATACACATCCAGACTGTATCACAACCGGCCGTGATTGGGGGTCCCATAGGGCGGCGCTCAATTTGATGAGTGTCGTCCGAGTTCGGGTCGTCCGAGTTTAAATATATGTATATATAACCCGGACACTTATAAGAAATCCGACAAACCATCAAACAGGCAAAGCGTCAATACAGGACCAAGATTGAATCCTACTACTCTCACACTCGTCGGATGTGGCAGGGCTTGCAAACTTGCAAATTTTGGCAGGAGGTTAGGAAGTGCAGCTCGGTTTCCACCTTATTTTGTGGGCAGTGTGCACATAGCCTGTCTTCTCTTGAGAGCCAGGTCTGCCTACGACGGCCTTTCTCAATAGCAAGGCTATGCTCACTGAGTCCGTACATAGTCAAAACTTTCCTTAAGTTTGGGTCAGTCACGGTGGTCAGGTATTCTGCCACTGTGTACTCTCTGTTTAGGGCCAAATACATTCTAGTTGGTCTGTTTTTTGTTCATTCTTTCCAATGTGTCAAGTAATAATATTTTAGTTTTCTCATGATTTGCATTCTTCATCAAACCATTTGTCATTGATGTTAATTTTCTTTGGTGGAACAGCTTCCATGTTCCATGTTTCATGTTCCACCTTCCAACTTCCATGTTCCATGTTCCACCTTCCATGTTCCACGTTTCATGTTCCACCTTCCATGTTCCAGGTTTAATGTTCCACCTTCCATGTTCCATGTTTCATGGTACGCCTTCCTTGTTTCATGTACCACCTTCCATGTTTCATGTTCCACTTTCCATGTTCCATGTTTCATGTTCCACTTTCCAACTTCTATGCTCCACTTTCCATGTTCCATGTTTCATGTTCCACTTTCCAAGTTCCATGTTCCACTTTCCATGTTCCATGTTCCATTTTTCATGTTCCACCTTGCATGTTCAATGATGACACTAAGTAGTATTGAGGTTGTATATGACAAGGGTGATTCTAAAGTGATTTTTACATCTTTACTACAAGATGTTCCCTGTGTCCTCTCGTGTTCTCCTCTCCTGTCACCTTTCAAGTCCACTCCCACATTACAGGGCATCATACTGGTCAGATCCTGCTTCTATACGACTTGGAAATATGGTGTACATTAATGTTACAGCAATGATAACAGAGTTTCCCACTCGTATTTACAGCCGAAGTTCCTGGTTAGGATACATCCGGATAGTTTACAGCAGTATTTTAGTCCAGAGTTTTGGAGTTTGTAATAATTCAACGTGATATCTCTGCAAGGGCTGCAGCTGCTTGATTTCGGAGTGGTTTTCAGATGGTTCAGAACAGGCTGGGGGCTATCCATGGTGCTGAACAGGCTGGGAGTTATCCATGGTGCTAAACAGGCTGGGAGTTATCCATGGTGCTAAACAGGCTGGGGGTTATCCATGGTGCTGAACAGGCTGGGAGTTATCCATGGTGCTGAACAGGCTGGGGGTTATCCATGGTGCTGAACAGGCTGGGGATTATCCATGGTGCTGAACAGGCTGAACAGATTACAGTTGGAGATCTGTCCATTGTACTGAACAGTTACAGTGAGAGATCTGTCCATGGTGCTGAATGGATTACAGTTGGAGATCTGGCCAATGGTACTGAACAGTTTACAGTTGGAGATCTGTCCATGGTCCTGAACAGATTACAGTTGGAGATCTGTCCATGGTTCTGTCCATGGTGCTACACCAGTGAAAAATGCTGCTGCCTTGTCATGGGCCATAATAAACCTACTGATCCAGGCCAGTGGTTCTGCACATAAATGACTGACACATCTCTTCCTCTGTGTCTCCCTACAGTGGTCCACACCACCGGTCTGGAAGTGTATGTGTCTGTGTGAGCGTGTGTGATCTGTCTCAGAGAAACCTGCTCTGCTATACATAATCTGCACTGAAAGAAAACTGTGAGTACACATTATCTACAGTACTCTATTCACCATTATTACCTACAGTACTCTATTCACCATTATTTCCTACAGTACTCTATTCCAGTCAAATCAAATCAAATCATATTGAATTTGTCACATGTGCCGAATACAACAGGTGTAGACCTTACTGTGAAATGCGTACTTACAAGCCCTTAACCAACAATGCAGTTTTAAGAAAATATAATTAAGAAAATATTCACTAAATTTAAAAAAGTAAAAAATTAAATAAAACAATAATGAGGCTATATACAGGGGGTACCGTTACAGAGTCAATGTGCGGGGTACAGATTAGTCGAGGTAATTTCTACATACTGTAGGTAGGGGTAAAGTGACTATGCATAGATAATAAACAGTGAGTAGCTTATTGGACCTAGACTTGGCACTTTGGTACCGCTTGCCATGTGGTAGCAGAGAGAACAGTCTATGACTTGGGTGACTGGAGTGTTTGACTGTTTGATTTCTTGGGCATTCCTCTGACACACCTAGTATATAGGTCCTGGATGGCAGGAAGCTTGGCCCCAGTGATGTACTGGGCTGTACGCATTACCCTCTGTAGTGCCTTACAGTCAGATGCCGAGCAGTTGCCATACCAGGCGGTGATGCAACCGGTCAGGATGCTCTCGACGGTGCAGCTGTAGAACTTTTGAGGATCAGGGACCCATGCCAAATTTTTTCAGTCTCCTGAGGGGGAAAGGTGTTGTTGTGCCCTGTTCACGTCTTGGTATTTTTGGACCATGATAGTTTGTTGGTGATGTGGACACCAAGGAACTTGAAGCTCTCAACCTGCTCCACTACAGCCCTGTCGATGTCAATGGGGGAGTGTTCGGCCCTCCTTTTCCTGTAGTCCACGATCAGCTCCTTTGTCTTGCTCACATTGAGGGAGATGCTATTGTCCTGGAACCACACTGCCAGGTCTCTGACCTCCTCCCTATAGGCTTTCTCATCGTTGTCAGTGATCAGGCCTACCCCCGCTGAGAAAACTTAATGATGGTGTTGGAGTCGTGCTTGGCCACGCAGTCATAGGTAAACAGGGAGTACAGGAGGGGACTCAGCACACACCCCTGAGGAGCCCCCGTGTTAAGGATCAGCATGGAAGATGTGTTGTTACCTACCCCTACCACCTGGGGGCGGCCCGTCAGGAAGTCTAGGATCCAGTTGCAGAGGGAGGTGTTTAGTCCCAAGGTACTTAGCTTAGTGATGAGCTTTGTGGGCACTATGGTGTTGAACTCTGAGCTGTAATCAATGAACAGCATTCTCACGTAGGTGTTCCTTTTGTCCAGGTGGGAAAGGGCAGTGCGGAGTGCGATTGAGATTGCATCATCTGTGTATCTGTTGGGGCGGTATGTAAATTGGAGTGGGTCTAGGGTTTCTGGGATGATGGCGTTGATGTGAGCCATGACCAGCCTTTCAAAGCACTACATGGCTACCAACGTGAGTGCTACGGGGTGGTAGTAATTTAGGCAGGTTACCTTCACTTTCTTGGGCACAGTGACTATTACAGACTCGGTCAGGGAGAGGTTGAAAATGTAATTGAAGACACTTGCCAGTTGGTCCGCGAATGCTCTGAGTACACGTCTTGGTAATCCGTCTGGCCCTGCGCCTTTGGGAATGTTGACCTGTTGAAAGGTCTTGCTGTAATACATTCGCTGACGAATTCTCACAAGGCACCCTGATCTGCGTCCCCAGTATCTCTCTTTTGACAGGGATTTGGGCCTTGTCCGGTAGCAAAATGAAATCCTTCGCATCAGCCTCATTAAAGAAAGAAGCTTTGTCCAGTTCGAGGTGAGTAATCACTGTTCTACAGTACTGTATTACCATCATTATCTGCAGTACTCTATTAACATCATTATCTATAGTGCTCTATTACCATCATTATCTACAGAACTCCATTACCATCATTATCTACAGTACTCTATTACCATCATTATCTACAGTACTCTATTACCATCATTAACTACAGTACTCTATTACCATCATTATCAATAGTACTCTATTACCATCATTATCTACAGTACTCTATTACCATCATTATCTACAGTACTCTATTACCATCATTATCTACAGTACTCTATTACCATAATTTAGCTTTTCAGAGGGAGGGATTGCTGTGTTGTATAGGCTTGTCACAACACCAGTATCACAATACTAGGAAGTAAGGCAAATCTGGTATGGTAGTATGGCGATAACATTTAATACTGACATCAAACATGACAGGACAGGAACAGCTCCAGAACCAGGTTATAAACATGGCATACGACAATTAATGCTGAAGCGCGGAATGGAGTTGGGGAACAGACAGATATAATGAAGTTAATAATAATACTGTATGATTGTGTCCAGGTGAGTCCAATAATCGCTGATGCGCGTGACGAGGGAAGCAGGTGTGCGTATTGATGGTGGCAGGAGTGCGTAGTGGAGGGAAAGTGGGAGCAGGCGTGATAACAACGAGTTGTATCCGTAATTCTTGAGTGCTGTAGGAAAGAAATGTATTTCAATTGAAATAGGCCTATAGACTACTGTATTTAAACATTAATGCAGTCATCATTTCAGGTTTCATTTGAAGCATATTTTAAACATCACTTGTTTGTATCAATTGCAAAGACATTGGCAACTTTGTATTGTAGTCAACTTTGTTCTGAAGTTATCAGCGGTCACAGGGATAAACGATGTGATTCTATGTTTAGCGGAGATCTTCTGTGTATAAAGTGGCGCAGGAGGGCAAAATAGCATCTAACGAGTAGCTAAGCACTTAACTCTACTACGAGTGGTCTGAGGCAGGCGTTAGATTACGAGCGTTTTCAAGTGCAACATTTATAATGATGGTTTGGGAAACAGCTCAAGGATTTAAACGATGCTCCTAAAGATGAAGTTAGCATTAAGATGCTTTTGTAAAACCGGGCCCAGGACATGAGTGTGTCTAAACAGGGGGAGTAGACAAAGTAGCCAGTGGGGGTTGTAGTTCTGTAGTACCAGTGGTGGTGTAGTTCTGTAGTACCAGTGGTGGTTGTAGTTCTGTAGTACCAGTGGGGGTTGTAGTTCTGTAGTACCAGTGGGGGTTGTAGTTCTGTAGTACCAGTGGCTCCCTCAATACGGAAGTGGTCAGATGACGTGGATGCTACACCACAGGACTCTCTCTGACTTGGAAAGTTGTCTATTAATCAGCTACCAAAAAGTAAAGTTGACATAAATATTAAAATATATATATTTTCTAGATGCATTAAGATATCCTAATTGTATGGATATGTAGGCCAGACAACTGACAACTTCAAATTTGAGCAAAATCAGAGCTTGCAATATTGTGTAAGAAGAGCTTGTGCAGCCCATCCACCCCTCTAGCCAGGCATCAACTTAACCACTTTTGCAGTAAAATGTGTGTGTGTGTGACTATGTGTGTGTGTGTCTGTGTGGCTGTGTGTGTCTTGTGTGTGTGTGTTTGTACATCAGTTTCCACAAGGTGTCTCCTGCTGCCTGACCGATCACTCTGCTGTAACAAGCCTTTTAGAATGAGTCACAACCAATTAAACAAATCTCTCTCTCTCTCTCTCTCTCTCTCTCTCTCTCTCTCTCTCTCTCTCTCTCTCTCTCTCTCTCTCTCTCTCTCTCAGAAAAGTTTATAAAAAGATACGACAAACATTTAAACTACAATATTTACAAAAAAACTATGCTGTCAATATTCTGGGCTTGAAAAACTTGACAAATAGATAAACCTCAATGTGACTTCTCTGGTTAAATAAAAAGAAAGAAAAAAAAAAAGAGAAAGGATGTTAAAAATTTGCTTTACCGTACGAGGCAATCGCAAACATGTTAACTTTCCTACAGCACTCAAGAATTACGGATACAACTCGTTGTTGTCACGCCTGCTCCCAATTTCCCTCCACTACGCACTCCTTCCACCATCAATACGCACACCTGCTTCCCTCGTCACGCGCATCAGCGATTATTGGACTCACCTGGACACAATCATATGTTATTAACTTCCTTATATCTGTCTGTTCCCCAACTCCATTCCGCTCTTCAACATTAATTGTCGTATGTCATGTCATGTTACTCCTCGTACCTGTTCCTGTTCTGTTCTGTTTGATGTCAGTATTAAATGTTACTCCTCGTACCTGTTTCTGTTCTGTTCTGTTTGATGTCAGTATTAAATGTTACTCCTCGTACCTGTTCCTGTTCTGTTCTGTTTGATGTCAGAATTAAATGTTACTCCTCGTACCTGTTCCTGCTCTGTTCTGTTTGATGTCAGTATTAAATGTTACACCTCGTACCTGTTCCTGCTCTGTTCTGTTTGATGTCAGTATTAAATGTTACACCTCATACCTGTTCCTGTTCTGTTCTGTTCTGTTTGATGTCAGTATTAAATGTTACTCCTCGTACCTGTTCCTGTTCTGTTCTGTTTGATGTCAGTATTAAATGTTACTCCTCGTACCTGTTCCTGTTCTGTTCTGTTTGATGTCAGTATTAAATGTTACACCTCGTACCTGCTTTTCATCTCCAGCGTAGGGTGGCTGACTGGTTGTTTAAACCTCAGAGAAGTGGCCACTCGTGTTTGTTAGTACCTCGTCGCTGGATGACTGACGGATATTCAATTACTTTGGATCTCATTAAAGCTACACATTAGACAGTAAACATCATGGTAGAATGGAGATGTTAGACTCACTCACCCATAATTATAGTGTTGTGGTGTTTATTGAGGGTCTAATAAGTTTCTGTAGTAAGGGGTTTGTTCATTCTGCTGAGAAATGAGTACAGACATGAGCCTAATACTGTAGGGCAGTGAAGAAACTACACCATTTGCAGACACACTTTTGCATCAGCGTCTTTCTAAACTTTGGGTCTGAAAAGTGCTATAAATGTTTGATTGGTGCATGTAATCATTTCTGTTTTCGTGTAGACTTCCTCAACTATTTCAATGCAATATTTATGCTTTACCAGTGCTGCGTGAATCTGTGTTGGACCGTCTGTACAGTAATTCAACCAAGCATCTCCTGTCTTTGATTCCCGTCTGTGAGTGTTTGAGGGTGTGTGTGTGTGTGTGTGTGTGTGTGTGTGTGTGTGTGTGTGTGTGTGTGTGTGTGTGTGTGTGTGTGTGTGTGTGTGTGTGTGCGTGTGTGTGTGAACATCTCATCTATGTGGTTGTCATATAAAAGCTCAGATTAATCTGGCTGTGAAACAAACTGATCACATCGCAGCGGTCTATAACACAGACACACACACACGCACACACAGACAGACACACAACATACACAACACACAGTGTTATATCATCACCTCCCCACATAGAGAGTCTCTACAGCTTAACGGTCTGCTGCTGTCATTACAGAGGAAGAGCCAACAGCCAAGCCTCTTCACACAGCACTTAGCTATAACACACACACACACACACACACACACACACACACACGCCACTTCAGAGAGATTTAAGGTAAACTGCAGAAAGCATCTGCATCGCCAGGAGAGAAAAACAGAGCAATGTTCTGAATGGCACCCTATTTCCTATACTGCATAGTGCACTTCTTTTAACCAGAGCCCTATGGGACATAAAATAAGTGCGTTACATAGGAAACGGGGTGCCATTTGGGCCACAATCCCAGCTAAAGCTTTGTGATCTGGCAGCAAAACAAACCACTCTGATACCTACTCTCGTCTCTGTGGCTGTATATCACAGGGACTGTGAATGTGTGTGTGTTTCTCCTAGTCCATATGTGTGTCTAGTAGCCTAGCGGATAGAGGTGTGTCCTGTCGATGTGTCCTTGAGCAAGGCACTTAACCCTAATTTGCTCCAGGGGCAATCTGGTCTAGAGATAAGGTAGAACACAACCTGGTCTAGAGATAAGACAGGTAGGTAGAACACAACCTGGTCTAGAGATAAGACAGATAGGTAGAACACAACCTGGTCTAGATAAGACAGGTAGGTAGAACACAACCTGGTCTAGAGATAAGACAGGTAGGTAGAACACAACCTGGTCTAGAGATAAGCCAGGTAGGTAGAACATAACCTGGTCTATAGAAGACAGGTACCTGTGCTTCCACAACAGAATGAGTCAACGTTTGCATCCCAAATGGCACCCTATTTTCTATATAGTGCACTACTTTTGACAAGAACCCATATATAAGGAATATGGTGCCATTTGGGACTCAATCAATACCTTGCTGGTAGCTGAAGTAGTGCAATAATCCATTGGTAGTCTGTTACCAGAAAACAGCTAGAGATAAGACTTGAATAGACAGGGATTAACCAGTAGTAGTAGGACATCCATCACACTGTTATTGCAGAGAAGCTTTCTCCCACAGATCTTCTCCCTAAGGTCTTCCACTGTAATAATGCATCCCAAATGACACCCTATTCTAGTGAATTCCTTGACCAGGGTTATTATAAGGAATAGTGTTACATTTGGGATGTAGTCTAAGACTGTATAAAAAATATTGTCCAATAGGGGTAAAGGCCCTTTAGCCAAGCGGTTAGAACATCTGGTCTTTGAAGTAGGTTCAAGTATTGACTTACCTGTACATATGACCTGGTACATACGGTTCTGTAGTTATTCTGGTCAATTGAGCCAAAGCATTACAGAGTACAAAATTCAGCTAGTCTTTGACTTCACAGTGAGAAGTGTAGCCAGCCAGCCTGCCTGCTGAGGAGCAAAGCCGCCTACATGTTCCCAGTAGTGGTGTGTGTGCGTGTGTCAACACATGCGTTTCTGTGTAGCGGGTGAGTTTGGCTGCAGACAGGCTGTTTTAAGGTGTATTACACACATCAGACAGAGACCCATCAAAGCCTGTGTGGAACCAATGGGAGAGAGAACATTTAAGGGATCAAACCTACCAGTGTGATCTCTGTTAGATTCCTATCGAACACTGTGATCTCTGTTAGATTCCTGTCTACCAGTGTGATCTCTGTGAGATTCCTGTCTACCAGTGTGATCTCTGTTAGATTCCTGTCTACCAGTGTGATCTCTGTTAGATTCCTATCGAACAGTGTGATCTCTGTTAGATTCCTGACTACCAGTGGGATCTCTGTTAGATTCCTGTCTACCAGTGTGATCTCTGGTAGATTCCTGTCTACCAGTGTGATCTCTGTTAGATTCCTGTCTACCAGTGTGATCTCTGTTAGATTCCTGACTACCAGTGGGATCTCTGTTAGATTCCTGTCTACCAGCGTGATCTCTGTTGGATTCCTGTCTTTTACATACCACCCACTCCCCCTCTCCTCCTCTCCTCCTCTGCTCCTCTCCACCTCTCCTCCTCTCCACCTCTCCCCCTCTCCCTCTCTCTCCACCCTTCCGTCTCTCCCTCTCTCCACCTCTCCCTCTCTCCACCCTTCCGTCTCTCCCTCTCTCCACCTCTCCCTCTCTCCCTCTCTTCCTCTCCCTCTCTCCACTCTCCCTCTCTCCACTCTCCCCCTCTGCTCCTCTCCACCTCTCCTCCTCTCCACCTCTCCCCCTCTCCCTCTCTCTCCACCCTTCCGTCTCTCCCTCTCTCCACCTCTCCCTCTCTCCACCCTTCCGTCTCTCCCTCTCTCCACCTCTCCCTCTCTCCCTCTCTTCCTCTCCCTCTCTCCACTCTCCCTCTCTCCACCTCTCCCTCTCTCCACCCTTCCGTCTCTCCCTCTCTCCACCTCTCCCTCTCTCCCTCTCTTCCTCTCCCTCTCTCCACTCTCCCTCTCTCCACTCTCCCTCTCTCCCTCTATAATTCTCCCTCTCTCCCTCTCTACCTCTCCCCCTCTCTCTTTCTCCAGACCCGTTCTTCCCAGCCACACAATGGCTCTTCTCATCTCTGACCCATGGAGTAGCACCATCAACAGCCTGTGATCTGTCTATTTGGCCTTTCCCATTCAATCTCTTCAGCTCTTAGAGAGAGAGAGAGAGAGTTTGAGGTACTGTAGAGCTGTATCGAGATACCTGTGTTGGGGTACCGTAGAGCTGTACAGAGATACCTGTGTTGGGGTACTGTAGAGACCGGCTCTGGCGCTCGTCGGATGTGACAGGGCTTGCAATCTACAGACTACAAAGGGAAGCACAGCTGCAAGCTGCCCTGTCACACAAGCCTACCAGACGAGCTAAATCACTTCTAGGCTGTTCCGATGTGAGTAAGACCTTTAAACAGGTCAACATTCACAAGCCCACTGGGCCAGACGGATTACCAGGACGTGTACTCCGAGCATGCTCTGACCAACTGGCAAGTGTCTTCAATTACATTTTCAACCTCTCCCTGACCGAGTCTGTAAAACCTAATGTTTGAAGAAGACCACCATAGTCACTGTGCCCAAGGAAGTGAAGGTAACCTGCCTAAATGACTACCGCCCCGTAGCACTCACCCAGGGACGTCACTAGAGATTTATGGATAGGTGGGCTAAGCCACTTTTAGGGGGGTCTGGGCATACTCCCCAAGGATTTTTTTAAAAGTAACAACGGGTGTAAAATCTATTTAAAAAAAAGGTTATTTTTGGTCAAGGTTGGCTTAAAGTAAACCTGTCTCATAGTTTGTGTTAGACACTGATCTAATATGACTTACTTAAATTCTATCCAAATAAAGAAATTCATGTCCACTTCCATCCATCCAACACCAACAAAAGGCTGGGATTTCATATATATTATATACAGTCGTATGCAAAAGTTTGGGCACCCCTCTGAGGCTGCATAATAATTTACTCTGTCGTCACAGAAAATGATCACAGTGGCATGCCATTCGTTTTCTAATAAAAGCTGAGTACTGGGGTATTGTCCAGACAAAGATGTTTAGTGTAGCAATATTAAGTTGTATGAAATTAAATCAGATGTGAAAAATAGGCTATGCAAAAATTTGGGCACCCTTGTCATTCTGTTGATTTGAATACCTGTAACTACTTAGCACTGATTCATTGGAACACACAATTGGTTTGGTGAGCTCATTAAGCCTTGAACTTCATAGACAAGTGCATCCAATCATGAAAAAAGGTATTTAAGGTGGCCAATTGCAAGTTGTTGTTCTCTTTGACTCTCCTCTGAAGAGTGGCAACATGGGGGCCTCTAAACAACTCTCAAACGACCTGAAAACAAAGATTGTTCAACATTATGGTTTAGGGCTACAAAAAGCTATAGCAGAGATGTAAGCTGTCAGTGTCCACTGTGAGGAACATAGTGAGGAAATGGAAGACCACAGGCACAGTTCTTGTTAAGGCCAGAAGTGGCAGGCCAAGTAAAATATCGGAGAGGCAGAGGCGAAGGATGGTGAGAACGGTCAAAACCAGCCCACAGACCACCTCCAAAGACCTACAACATCATCTTGCTGCAGATGGTGTCACTGTGCATCGTTCAACAATTCAGCGCACTTAAACAAAGATTTAGTTATTTGGTCATAACAAGGGACGTTATGCATGGCGGCAAAAGAACACAGCGTTCCAAGAAAAACACTTGCTACCCACAGTAAAATTTGGTGGGGGTTCCATCATGCTGTGGGGCTGTGTAGCCAGTGCCGGTACTGGGAATCTTGTTAAAGTTGAGAGTCGCATGGATTCCACTCAATATCAGCAGATTCTTGGCAATAATGTTGAAGAATCAGTCACAAAGTTGAAGTTACGCCGGGGCTGGATATTTCAACAAGACAACGACCCAAAACACTGCTCAAAATCTACCCGGGAATTTATGCAGAGGAACAAGTACAATGTTCTGGAATGGCCATCCCAGTCCCCAGACCTGAATATCATTGAGAATCTGTGGGATGATTTGAAGCGGGCTGTCTATGCTCGGCAACCATCAAACCTAACTGAACTGGAGATGGAATGGTCCAAAATACCTTCATCCAGAATCCAGACACTCATTAGAGGCTATAGGAAGCATCTAGAGGCTGTTATTTTAGCAAAAGGAGGCTCTACTAAATATTGATGTGATGTTTCTGTTGGGGTGCCCAAATTTATGCACCTGTCTAATTTCGTTTTGATGCATATTGCACATTTTCTGTTAATCCAATAAACCTAATTTCACTACTGAGATATTACTGTGTCCATCAGTTATTTGATAGATCAAAATGAAATTGCTGATCCAAACACCCAATTATTTATAAATGGAAATCATGGAAATTGTCAGGGGTGCCGAAACTTTTGCATACGACTGTATATACACACACACACCAGTCATTCAAGGGTTTTTCTTTATTTGCACAATCTTTTACAATGTAGAATAAAAGTGAAGACACCAAAACTTTGGTTGAGGTTGGAACCAAAAATATCAAATTTGGACTCCAGACAAAGGACACATTTTCACCGGACTAATTGCTCGTGTTTCACTAACTACATTGCTCGTGTTTCTTGGCCCAAGCAAGTCTCTTCTTCTTATTGGTGTCCTTTAGTAGTGGTTTCTTTGCAGCAATTCAACCATGAAGGCCTGATTCACACAGTCTCCTCTGAACAGTTGATGTTGAGATGTCTGTTACTTGAACTCTGTGAAGCATTTATTTGGGCTGCAATCTGAGGCTGGTAACTCTAATGAACTTATCCTTCCATTCCTGTGGCGGTCCTCATAAAGCTGGTTGAGAGAATGCCATGAGTGTGCAAAGGGTATTTGAAGAATCTCAAATATATTTAGATTTGTTTAACACTTTTTTGGTTAATACATGATTCCATTTGTGTTATGTCATAGTTTTGATGTCTTTACTTTTATTCTACAATGTAAAAAATTGTGTAAATAAAGAAAAACCCTTGAATGAGTAATATCAGGTGTATGTGTATGTATGTATATGTGAATGAGTGAGTGAGTGAGTGAGTGAGTGAGTGAGTGAGTGAGTGAGTGAGTGAGTGAGTGAGTGAGTGAGTGAGTGAGTGAGTGAGTGAGTGAGTGAGTGAGTGAGTGAGTGAGTGAGTGAGTGAGTGATAAAGGTCGTATTATACTATTACAAAAAAATCTTTATTTAAGTTAATTGTTGCTCTTAAACAGTATCATCCACAATGACCCTTTAAGATATCATGAACATCATTTAATAATGCCTAAGTTTTAATTTGTTTGTTTGAACTGGTAAAATCTTCAGTTCTCACCGGATTGGAATTCGGCAGAGCTGCTGGCACTGCCTCTCTTGAAGAATTTCCGTACATCCATCTAACGTTAGTCGTTAGCTAGCCTACAATTGAGAAATTGAGGATAATACAATGACATTGTGATCAACACTATGTCACCTTTTCTACACATGACCTACTGTTAATTGTTTTGCAATGGCCTACTGACTGAAAGCAATTGAGTATGAAGAGATATGTGCATGATGTTACATCATCTGTCTCATTTATAGCCTGGCACAGATAGCAAAACTACATTAAATCCAATGTTAATTAGATATCATCGCCACATAACTTACGTATGTCGAATTTAAAAGACACCATTAGCGTTACCGTTAGCTAACTCGCAACGTCTGTTACACTGTAACTTACAGGCAGCCTCACATTAAAACGTATTGGTTAACAAAGCTTCAGGACCGGAGCCTCCACTCTAACTGGTGCCGCATCCTGTGCCGGGACCAGAACCGCCACCGACGCCAGTTCCCTCCCTGTGCCTTCCCCATTTTTTACACTTCCGCGCCTTGGGGATGGTACTGTCAGGCTCTGACCATAGGGAAGCCTCTGGCTTTGTCTATGGTTGTCATGGTCAGGGCCTGACAGCAGTTCTCTATGTATTTCTATGCTGGTTTTGTGTTGGTCCCCAAATAGAGGCAGCTGCTAGGCATTGTCTCTAATTGGGGGCCATATTTAAATTGTATTGTTTCCCACTGTTTGTGTGGATTATTGTAGTGTTCTGTTCATGTGTGAGCACACACTCAAGTGACGGTTGTGATTTAATCTTTATTTGTAGTTGGCTTTAATAAATAATGTCGAGCTTCAGTAGCGCTGCACCTTGGTCTCATTACACACCACACCATGACATCGATGGGGCTGTAGTTGAGCAGGTTCCTTGGTGTCCACATCACCAACAAGCTGTCATGGTCCAAACACACCAAGACAGTCGTGAAGAGGGCACGACAAAGCCTATTCCCCTTCAGGAGACTGAAAAGATTTGGCATGTGTCCTCAGATCCTCAAAAAGTTCTACAGCTGCACCATCGAGAGCATCCTGACTGGTTGTATCACTTCCGGCTATGGCAACTGCTCGGCCTATGGCAACTGACAGAGGGTAGTGCGTACGGCTCTGTACATAATTTGGGCCAAGCTTCCTGGCATCCAGGACCTCTATAGCAGGCAGTGTCAGAGGAAGGCCCTAAAAATGTTCAAAGACTCCAGCCACCCAAGTCATAGACTGTTCTCTCTGCTACCGCACGGCAAGGGGTACCGGAGCGCCAAGTCTAGGTCCAAAAGGCATCTCAACAGCTTCTACCCCCAAGCCATAAGACTCCTGAACACGTCCCAAATGGCACTATAATTCCCTATATTGCCCTAGTCTGGTAAAGTGCACTATAAAGGGAATATAGTGCGATTTGGGATGCAGTAACAGAGTGGGTGTTATCTGTGCATTCATTTCCTGAGCATATATTGGGTGACATTTTCTCTAAATGAATCAGCATCACAAGCAAATCCATATCACCACATCGTCCTTAATGAGGAGATCTGTCGCTCGGTGACTATTTTTTTATGTTGTTTTCTCTCTCTAATCACCAAGCTAATTAAGCTATTATGGGGTCGTCCCAAATGGCATCCTATTCCTTATGTAATGCACTACTTTTGACTAGAGCCCTATGGTTCTGGTCAAAAGTAGTGCACTACATAGGTTAATAAGGTGCCATTTGGGACATAGGTACGAACTCGAATCCAGGCGCAGAGAAACACAGCAAGCAGAGGTAAGGCTAAATCCAATCTCTTAACAGAAACAAGGCAACCGCACAAGAGCACACTAATAAACATGAGACCTAAGAAAAGATACAGACCAACTGAGGAGCCTAAATAACAAGGCAACCAGGTGAACAGAGAAGGTAATTAAACACAGGTGAATCCAATAAGTAATAATCAGGGTAACCTGGAAACTTGAAAACAAGGAAACAACAACCAAATAAAACAGAACCGACCCCCCCTAAGGAACGGCTCCTTACGTTCCACCATGGGTAGCTGAACGGTGACGGAAATCCCGAATGAGTCCGGGGTCCAGAATGGCGACTGGAGAGGATGCGTCGCACAGCGTAGGCTGGTTTTCCCGCTATCATGCGAGGCGGAAGTGGAGGCCGAGTGGCTGGAACCAGAGGACTGAAAACCACAGGCTTGAGTCTGGAGATGTGGAAGGTGGGGTGAACCCTCATGGACCTGGGAAGGAGAAGACGATAGGCCGCTGAATTAATGCGCCGTAGAACCTTGAATGGCCCAACGTACCAGGGTGCCAACTTCCTTGATTCCAGGTGCAGAGGCAGATCCTTAGTAGACAACCAGACCATCTGTCCTGGACGTAGTGGGGGGACTCGAACCGTTGGCCTGTCATTGAACCCGAGCTGAGGACCACAGGAGTGCTGACCAAGACCTCTTCCAGGTCCGGAGGCAATGAGAGATGAGACGTTGAGTGGATGGAACCGCCACTTCAATCTCCTGATCAGGAAACAGAGGAGGCTGGTATCTGTACAAGACCTGGAATTGTGACAGGCCGGTGGAGGAACATGCTGACTCCAAGTGGCAGGGTTGGCGGACACACAGCACCGTAAGGTGGTCTCCAGATGCTGGTTCACCCGCTCTGTTTGACCATTGGACTGAGGGTGATATCCCGAGGACAAACTGGCTGATGACCCCAGAAGAGTACAGAATGCCCTCCAGAATCTGGAGGCAAACTGAGGGCCCCAGTCAGAAACGATGCCCAGAGGTAGTCCGTGAATGCGGAAAACATAGAAAAACAGTCCACAATGACCAGGATGACAGTGTGGCCCTCTGAGGATGGGAAACCCGTGATGAAATCCATAGAGAGATGAGACCAGCATCAAGAAGGTGTTGGCAGTGGATGAAGAAGTCCCAGAGGCTGCTGACGAGGAGTCTTGTTCCGGGCACATGTCGGACAGGCAGCCACGAAGGTCCGCGTGTCCGCCTCCGCCGAAGGCCACCAAAACCTCCTCTTCAGAAACTCTAGCTGCCCTCCCAGATAGTGAGCCCACTGAAGTACCTTGGACCGTGTGCGAGGATGAGAGACCTGGGGATGATGGTTCCAAGTGGCCGATCCTCACTGGAGGAACTGGCGAGAAAGGACATCAGGCTTCACTTTCTTTGACCCCAGACGGTAAGATAACGTGAATCTGAACCGGGTGAAAAAAAAGGGCCCAAACGAGCCTGTCGGGGACTGAGGCATTTAGCCTCCTGGATGTAGGGTAGATTCTTGTGGTCAGTCCAAACCGTAAAGGGATGTTCCGAACTCTCAAACCAGTGCCATCACTCCTCCAAAGCCAGTTTGACCACAAGAAGCTCCCGATTGCCAACATCATAGTTCCTCTCCGCTGGAGTGAGACTCCGAAGAAAACCGACGTTTCAGGTTCTGGAACGCCTTCACGGCAGCTGGGGTCCAGCTTACATCCCCAGCCGAGCCTTTAGTGAGCACTGTCAGTGGCGCAACCACAGAACTATAGTCTTTCACAAACCTCCGGGAGAATTTAGCGAAACCCTCGGGACCCCTCTCCCGTCCTCTCACGATGACATTCCCAAAGCCGGTTGTCAATCCGGATGGCCAGAACGATAAACTCATCTAGAGTGTCAGGGTTGTCCCGGGAAGCAAGTTCATCCTTGAGAACCTTGCTGCGTCCGTTCATAAAGGCTGAGTGAAGTGCTTTTGTATTCTAACTGCTCTCAGCGGCGAGCATCCGAAAATCTTAATTCTTAAATCATCCGACAATGTCTGCAGCCACGCCTCATGGCGACCAATCACAGTTCCATGGTGGGTGAGTTCGGAATGTTCCTCGGATGACTGAGGAATCTCTGCTGGGTCAGTAGTGTTGGTACGAACTCGAACCCAGGCGCAGAGAAACACAGCAAGGAGAGGTAAGGCTAAATCCAATCTTTTACTTATAGTCTTAACAGAAACAAGGCAACCGCACAAGAGCACACTAATAAACATGAGACCTAAGCAAAGATACAGACCAACTGAGGAGCCTAAATAACAAGGCAACCAGGTGAACAGAGAAGGTAATTAAACACAGGTGAATCCAATAAGTAATAATCAGGGTAACCTGGAAACTTGAAAATAAGGTAAGGATGCCCTCCAGCGGTAACCTAAGGAAACAACAACCATATAAAACAGAAACTGTGACAAAGTACATAAAAAATATTTATTTTAACGTTAGTTATTTATCAGAAGCTCTTATCCAGAGAGACTTACAGGAGCAGTTAGTGTTAAGTGCCTATTGATTTTTCACATCAGCTCAGTGATTTTAACCCACAACCTCTTGGTTACTGGCCCAACTCTAGTGAGATGCCAACCTGAGAGAGGGATAGAAAGACAGACTTAGTGAGATGCCAACCTGAGAGAGGGATAGAAAGACAGACTTAGTGAGGTGCCAACCTGAGAGAGGGATAGAAAGACAGATTTAGTGAGGTGCCAACCTGTCTTAGTCACACACCATACACACACACACACCACACACATACAACACACACATACACACACACACTCATAAACACACCACACACTCATACACACCTCTGCTCTCAAAAATCAATAATGGACTCCTTTAGTGAGCTGCCATGTAAAATGGACTTGAATCTGAAGGAGAGAAATACCGTGACTTCATTACATCAGAGGAGATAAGAGTCTGTGTGGGCCCATGCATGTGTATCCGTGTGTGTGTGTTTGTGCCCATGCATGTGTATCCGTGTGTGTGTGTGTGTGTGTGTGTGTGTGTGTGTGTGTGTGTGTGTGTGTATGCTATCTCCTCTCCTCTCTAATGTTTATCTCAAATGGAATAGTAATTGTCTGTCTGTTTGAAGTGGCAATTTCGTTCCTTTCACTGTACCAGTACAAACCAGTGCAGTAATAAGCAAAAGTTTTCATCATGTATTAGTTACAGGAACACTCAACCTTCGACTTGAAATACCTGGGTTGTGTCCCAAATGGCACCATGTTCCCTTTATAGTGCACTACGTTTGACCAGAGCCCTGTGCCCTAGAAAGGGAATAGGGTGCCATTCGTGACGCACTTCTATGGGTTTGGCAGCAGGTTTTGTTAGTCGTCAAAACATGACTAAAAGATAAAGCTCCTGTCACATCTTGTTTTTTAAATTAGCTTGAGCTAACGCCACATTTTAGTGGTTTCTGGATATAGAGACGTGTGTATGCCTCTGTGTGTGTGTGTGTGTGTGTGTGTGTGTGTGTGTGTGTGTGTGTGTGTGTGTGTGTGTGTGTGTGTCTGTGTGTGCGCATGCATGATAGGGGCTCAGTGGAGCATGAAATAAGCTGGAACAGTGAACAAGGGGGTGGTGGCTGATGTCTCCTGTTATTTCTTAATTAAGCACACACACACCGCTCTCATCGCTATATCGTAAATGTCGCCTTATACCTTCTGGTCATTCTTAATGATATGTGCAGTTAAATGCTGAGTCACCCAGTGGGTAGCGTGATATAAGACTAGAACATAGTCTGAGTAGGATACCGTTGATTTTAACTCTGTCTAACTAGCTGCAAAATCTACCATTCAGACATACTCTTAATTAGGCTTTTGTTTTACTGTGGTTTGCATGTTTATTTTTTTTATCCTTTATTTGACTAGGCAAGTCAGTTAAGAACAAATTCTTATTTACAATGACAGCCTACCTATAGGATCAGCCATAGTGGTACGGCGCCCCTGAAGCAAATTAGGGTTAAGTACCTTGCTCAAGGACACAGGTTTTTCACCTTGTCGGCTCGGCTATTCAAACCAGCAACCTTTCAGTTACTGGCCCAACGCTCTAACCGCTAGGCTACCTATCTTGTCTTTCAAAGACTCTTGGAAGATTAGCCAATGGGATGAAAGAGATCCTAATAAACAGCCACAGACAAATACAAATAAAGAGAACATTTAGAATAGAATAGTTTGGAGGAGTTCTAACAAGAAGACATTTTGTTTTTGTCTGCTGTCTAATTGTTGATGTTGTTTTTGCTGCTGTTGTGAACGCAGCTCTTATTTAGTTGTCACAACAAAAACAACAACAACAACATTTCCAGAACAATCTCTCTTTCTCTCTTCCTATATCTCTCTTAGACGAGTAGATGTACATGGGTACACTTTCACTATATTGAGAGAGGATGGGTGGAGAGTTACACACCCATATAACTCCTGCACACAACCCTCTGCCCTCGATCCATTATTATCATTATCATTATCATTATCAGTATCATTATCGTTATCATTATCGTTATCCGTATCAGTATTATTATCATTATTATTATCGTTATCGTTATCGTTATTATTATCGCTATCATGATCATCGGTATCATTATCATTATCGTTATCGGTATCCGTATCATTATCGTTATTGTTATCATTATCGGTATCGGTATCGGTGTCATTATCATTATTATTATCATCATTATCATTATAATTATTATTGTCGTTATCGTTAGCGTTATCATTATTATTATTATCGTTATCGGTATCATTATCATTATCGTTATCATATTTATTATTATTTGTATATTTATTATTATTATTATTGTATTGTTATTGTATTTATTATTATTAAGATGTAACAGTATTATTAGTATAATTTATTGTTAGTAGTAGTATTATTAGTATTATGTATTATTAGTAGTATTATTATTATTAATTGGACTTTATATCTTCTGCCCACTGTAAGTTTTGAGGACAGCACATACAGACACAGTCACACACACCTTGGCGTGCTGCTCCTAATCTGCAGCGTGATTGGTCTATAAACCAGCATCTACTTAGTCATAATAAAACACTTCCAACTATCTGTCAATTTACGAATAAGATCACAAATACGAGGTTTAGCCAGGTTGTCACACCCCTAATAACTAATGGGGAAAACTTATTTCAATTTGGAGTTTTTTTGTAGTCTGTAGTTTATGCATTTGCATTTGAATAAGAGTTAGCCTATTCAGTTCAGTCAGTCAGCATCCCTGATTCGTATTTTCCTGCAACTTTCTGAAACGGCACAGGAATGCCCCTCTGTGTGTGTGTGTGTGTGTGTGTGTGTGTGTGTGTGTGTGTGTGTGTGTGTGTGTGTGTGTGTGTGTGTGTGTGTGTGTGTGTGTGTGTGTGTGTGTGTGTGCGAGCGTGGCTCACTAACCTGATTCAAACCTCACACTTTATAACCCCGATTCTCAGACCCCTTACACCTACCCAATCCTCACCCTAAACCCCCTCACGCACCCTCAGCACTTGATTTAGCCCCACCCCCTTCTAACATCTCTCTCCCCCTACTCCCCTGCCCAGTCTCCCCGTACAATAGAATGTAAACAAACTCGGCAGCAACGACAATCACCTCAGCACCTGTCACAACATCTCCATTTAACAATCAGCAGCGCTGAACACACACACACACACAGCTGAACACAGCCTGTCACGCTGGGCTGGAGAAAGGGATGGAAGATGGAAGAGAGGCAGAGAGGCGGAAAAGACAGGTGTATGGAGAGGAGGTGTTGACTGTTGACTCAGGCGAGACCAGAGCTAAAATGAAAGAGGCACCACTGAGAAGGTTGGTCCACCACAAAGCATGTTCTACAGACCCTGATACTGTACAGTCACAAATCTTCAGGAAACCCTCTATCGTCAGGCCTGCATTCCAAATGTTACCCTATTTCCTATTTACAGTAGTGCACTACTTTTGACCAGGGAACATAGAGCTCTGGTCAAATGTAGTGCACTATACTGTATATGGAATAGGGTGCCATGTGGGACACCGTCCAGATAGATGTGTAGACTACAGATGTCGAATCTTAACTTGATCCCTCTTTTGTCGCGGAGAATTCTCCTGATGCATCAGGAAATTCAAATGATCTTTGTGAGTGGCTGAAAATGAGCAGTTCTCTTTCTCTACATGAGGGGGCAGTCGAGTCATTGGGATCAAGGCTTCCTTTCAAAATAATGTTCTCGTTCGCTCAAACGCTAGGCCTAGGTCCTATTACTGAAACATTCAAATGTACAAAAATGGATCTGAAATACAGCCATACATATCAACAACCGTCATTTTATATACACTACCGCTCAAAAGTTTGGGGTCACTTAGAAATGTTTTGTTTGTGAAAGAAAATTAAATGTTTTGTCCATTAAAATAACATAAAATTGAACATACATTGTTAATGTTGTAAATTACTATTGTAGCTGGAAACGGCAGATTTTTTATGGAATATCTACATAGGTGTACAGAGGCCCATTATCAGCAAACATCACTCCTGGCACGTTGTGTTAGCAAATACAAGTTTATCATTTGAAAAGGCTAATTGATCATTAGAAAACCCTTTGGCAATTATTTTTAGCACAGCTGAAAATTGTTGTGCTGATTAAAGAAGCAATACAACTGGTCTTCTTTAGACTAGTTGAGTATCTGGAGCATCAGCATTTGTGGGTTTGATTACAGGCTCAAAATGGCCAGAAACAAATAACTTTCTTCTGAAACTCGTCAGTCTGTTCTTGTTCTGAGAATTGAAGGCTATTCCATGCGAGAAATTGCCAAGAAACTGAAGATCTTGTACAACGCTGTGTACTACTCCCTTCACAGAACAGCGCAAACTGGCTATAACCAGTATACAAAGAGGAGTGGGAGGCCCCGGTGCACAACTGAGCAAGAGGACAAGTACATTAGAGTGACTAGTGCCATTGGAACACAGGAGTGATGTTTGCTGATAACTGGCCTGTGTACGCCTATGTAGATATTCCATAAAAAATCTGCAATTTACAGCTACAATAGTCATTTACAACATTAACAATGTCTACACTGTATTTCTGATCAATTTGATGTTATTTTAATGGACAAAAAAATTGCTTTTCTTTCAAAAACAAGGACATTTCTAAGTGACCCCAAACTTTTGAGCGGTAGTGTAGCTTAATAAAACAAGATATATATTGGTCTCCACTAGTCTACGACATACAAGTGTCTAGTGTATACTAAAGTTATGAATTAACTGTCAATATTGAGTTCAATCGTGGGTCTAGCGGTTAGGGCAACTGCCTTCAGCGCACAGATATAGGCCTACTGTGTTGGGTTAAATTCTGGCACGAAAAACTCAATCCCCTGATTGACTTAATGTAGTTACACATTTCAATATGGACAGTCCAGGGTTGTTTTACCCCTTATCTTTATAAGAAATGACCGTACCAGACACTAGTGGGTAACATAAATAATAAAATATGTTATCCACTAGTTATCCACAGTAAGCTACACCAACATTAGTTTCCATTCACACAAAGTGTTGGGTAAATTGCCACAGTAGAGTTGCTGTAGTAAACAAGGAAATACTTGATTTATATTGTACTGAATGCTTGTCAAATAGACACATTGTCCTTAGTCTGTTGAAAAAGGACTAAGTTGTTGCAATGACAATACCAACCAGAGGGCAAACATATGACTTGAAAGACTTATACCAAAAATAAAAACAAATCTAACTAAGGAATGGATTAAGACTATATACATATTTGTCAGAGCGGCATTGGACTAGGATACAGTGGCGTAGTATAGTATGGGCTCCTGAGTGGCGCAGCGGTCTAAGGCACTGCATCTCAAACCGTCTGCCAGAGAGGATACATCCCACCCTACACATTACTAAACCGTCTGCCAGAGAGGATACATCCCACCCTACACATTACTAAACAGTCTGCCAGAGAGGATACATCCCACCCTACACATTACTAAACAGTCTGCCAGAGAGGATACCTCCCACCCTACACATTACTAAACAGTCTGCCAAAGAGGATACATACCACCCTACACATTACTAAACAGTCTGCCAGAGAGGATACATCCCACCCTACACATTACTAAACAGTCTGCCAGAGAGGATACATCCCACCCTACACATTACTAAACAGTCTGCCAGAGAGGATACATACCACCCTACACATTACTAAACAGTCTGCCAGAGAGGATACCTCCCACCCTACACATTACTAAACAGTCTGCCAGAGAGGATACCTCCCACCCTACACATTACTAAACAGTCTGCCAGAGAGGATACCTCCCACCCTACACATTACTAAACAGTCTGCCAGAGAGGATACCTCCCACCCTACACATTACTAAACAGTCTGCCAGAGAGGATACCTCCCACCCTACACATTACTAAACAGTCTGCCAGAGAGGATACATACCACCCTACACATTACTAAACAGTCTGCCAGAGAGGATACCTCCCACCCTACACATTACTAAACAGTCTGCCGGAGAGGATACATACCACCTTAGACATTATGTAAAATCTGTCGGATGATCTTTATATTATCTTCCATTATCTTGTGGTTCTCTCTCACCCCATACCCTGGTATCACTCTCAGCTGTCTGATGCAGACACACACACACACACACACACACACACACACACACACACACACACACACGCACACCTCTTTCACTATTGATCAGGTCTCATTAAAGGTGTAAAAAGTGCACCGTTGCAGATCTGTAGCCTGATTCATCAGCTGTACAGGGTGGTTGTTTGTCAGTTACTTGGCCAGCCACACCATGAACTGGGCATAAACCCTTATAAACGTATTCAAGACGTGATTCATTATTGGGTTGTTGTTTTGGATGGGTACTTTGTTCATTTGTTTACATACGTCTATATACTCTTCTTTGCTAAATATGTTGTCACCATAGGCTACTGTCTGTACGTAGTCTCTGTGGAGTTTGGATCTTGTTTGTTGTTTGTTTATTTGTTTGCGACACTGTGTAAAATTAATTATGACTAGGTATTTCATCTCAATTAGTTCCTCAGCATGCATTGTGTACGCTTCCTATATGTCTGGTCAAATGTCAACAAACATTTGTCAAACACAACAGCATCCAACACAGGACTCATAGCAACAACAAACCCCCAACAGCATCCAACACAGGACTCGTAGCAACAACAAACCCCCAACAGCATCCAACACAGGACTCGTAGCAACAACAAACCCCCAACAGCATCCAACACAGGACTCGTAGCAACAACAAACCCCCAACAGCATCCAACACAGGACTCGTAGCAACAACAAACCCCCAACAGCATCCAACACAGGACTCGTAGCAACAATACATGAGTCTACTCATATAAGATATTCAAGCTCTATTCAGATAGGAGCACCAGGACTATTTATCATCTCTCCTCCCCCTTTGCCGAGGCTTGCTGCATTAAATGTATTAAAGCGTTGAGGAGGGCAGCCAAGCGTTCATTAATTTCCTTCTAACTGAGGAGAGGAGAGAGAGAGAGGAGAGAGAGAGGGGAGAGAGGAGAGAGGAGAGAGGAGAGAGGAGAGAGGAGAGAGGAGAGAGGAGAGAGAGAGAGGAGAGAGAGAGAGGAGAGAGGAGAAAGACAGAGAGAGAGCAGAGAGAATGGCGTTCCAAAAAAGGTCCAGTTGCCAGGACCACAAATACAAATTCCATTTAGACACTGTTGCCCTAAAGAACACAAAAAACTATACATACCTCGGCCTAAACATCGGCCTGCATTCCAAATGTTACCCTATTTCCTATTTACAGTAGTGCACTACTTTTGACCAGGGAACATAGAGCTCTGGTCAAATGTAGTGCACTATACTGTATATGGAATAGGGTGCCATGTGGGACACCGTCCAGATAGATGTGTAGACTACAGATGTCGAATCTTAACTTGATCCCTCTTTTGTCGCGGAGAATTCTCCTGATGCATCAGGAAATTCAAATGATCTTTGTGAGTGGCTGAAAATGAGCAGTTCTCTTTCTCTACATGAGGGGGCAGTCGAGTCATTGGGATCAAGGCTTCCTTTCAAAATAATGTTCTCGTTCGCTCAAACGCTAGGCCTAGGTCCTATTACTGAAACATTCAAATGTACAAAAATGAATCTGAAATACAGCCATACATATCAACAACCGTCATTTTATATACACTACCGCTCAAAAGTTTGGGGTCACTTAGAAATGTTTTGTTTGTGAAAGAAAATTAAATGTTTTGTCCATTAAAATAACATAAAATTGAACATACATTGTTAATGTTGTAAATTACTATTGTAGCTGGAAACGGCAGATTTTTTATGGAATATCTACATAGGTGTACAGAGGCCCATTATCAGCAAACATCACTCCTGGCACGTTGTGTTAGCAAATACAAGTTTATCATTTGAAAAGGCTAATTGATCATTAGAAAACCCTTTGGCAATTATTTTTAGCACAGCTGAAAATTGTTGTGCTGATTAAAGAAGCAATACAACTGGTCTTCTTTAGACTAGTTGAGTATCTGGAGCATCAGCATTTGTGGGTTTGATTACAGGCTCAAAATGGCCAGAAACAAATAACTTTCTTCTGAAACTCGTCAGTCTGTTCTTGTTCTGAGAATTGAAGGCTATTCCATGCGAGAAATTGCCAAGAAACTGAAGATCTTGTACAACGCTGTGTACTACTCCCTTCACAGAACAGCGCAAACTGGCTATAACCAGTATACAAAGAGGAGTGGGAGGCCCCGGTGCACAACTGAGCAAGAGGACAAGTACATTAGAGTGACTAGTGCCATTGGAACACAGGAGTGATGTTTGCTGATAACTGGCCTGTGTACGCCTATGTAGATATTCCATAAAAAATCTGCAATTTACAGCTACAATAGTCATTTACAACATTAACAATGTCTACACTGTATTTCTGATCAATTTGATGTTATTTTAATGGACAAAAAAATTGCTTTTCTTTCAAAAACAAGGACATTTCTAAGTGACCCCAAACTTTTGAGCGGTAGTGTAGCTTAATAAAACAAGATATATATTGGTCTCCACTAGTCTACGACATACAAGTGTCTAGTGTATACTAAAGTTATGAATTAACTGTCAATATTGAGTTCAATCGTGGGTCTAGCGGTTAGGGCAACTGCCTTCAGCGCACAGATATAGGCCTACTGTGTTGGGTTAAATTCTGGCACGAAAAACTCAATCCCCTGATTGACTTAATGTAGTTACACATTTCAATATGGACAGTCCAGGGTTGTTTTACCCCTTATCTTTATAAGAAATGACCGTACCAGACACTAGTGGGTAACATAAATAATAAAATATGTTATCCACTAGTTATCCACAGTAAGCTACACCAACATTAGTTTCCATTCACACAAAGTGTTGGGTAAATTGCCACAGTAGAGTTGCTGTAGTAAACAAGGAAATACTTGATTTATATTGTACTGAATGCTTGTCAAATAGACACATTGTCCTTAGTCTGTTGAAAAAGGACTAAGTTGTTGCAATGACAATACCAACCAGAGGGCAAACATATGACTTGAAAGACTTATACCAAAAATAAAAACAAATCTAACTAAGGAATGGATTAAGACTATATACATATTTGTCAGAGCGGCATTGGACTAGGATACAGTGGCGTAGTATAGTATGGGCTCCTGAGTGGCGCAGCGGTCTAAGGCACTGCATCTCAAACCGTCTGCCAGAGAGGATACATCCCACCCTACACATTACTAAACCGTCTGCCAGAGAGGATACATCCCACCCTACACATTACTAAACAGTCTGCCAGAGAGGATACATCCCACCCTACACATTACTAAACAGTCTGCCAGAGAGGATACCTCCCACCCTACACATTACTAAACAGTCTGCCAAAGAGGATACATACCACCCTACACATTACTAAACAGTCTGCCAGAGAGGATACATCCCACCCTACACATTACTAAACAGTCTGCCAGAGAGGATACATCCCACCCTACACATTACTAAACAGTCTGCCAGAGAGGATACATACCACCCTACACATTACTAAACAGTCTGCCAGAGAGGATACCTCCCACCCTACACATTACTAAACAGTCTGCCAGAGAGGATACCTCCCACCCTACACATTACTAAACAGTCTGCCAGAGAGGATACCTCCCACCCTACACATTACTAAACAGTCTGCCAGAGAGGATACCTCCCACCCTACACATTACTAAACAGTCTGCCAGAGAGGATACCTCCCACCCTACACATTACTAAACAGTCTGCCAGAGAGGATACATACCACCCTACACATTACTAAACAGTCTGCCAGAGAGGATACCTCCCACCCTACACATTACTAAACAGTCTGCCGGAGAGGATACATACCACCTTAGACATTATGTAAAATCTGTCGGATGATCTTTATATTATCTTCCATTATCTTGTGGTTCTCTCTCACCCCATACCCTGGTATCACTCTCAGCTGTCTGATGCAGACACACACACACACACACACACACACACACACACACACACACACACACACACACGCACACCTCTTTCACTATTGATCAGGTCTCATTAAAGGTGTAAAAAGTGCACCGTTGCAGATCTGTAGCCTGATTCATCAGCTGTACAGGGTGGTTGTTTGTCAGTTACTTGGCCAGCCACACCATGAACTGGGCATAAACCCTTATAAACGTATTCAAGACGTGATTCATTATTGGGTTGTTGTTTTGGATGGGTACTTTGTTCATTTGTTTACATACGTCTATATACTCTTCTTTGCTAAATATGTTGTCACCATAGGCTACTGTCTGTACGTAGTCTCTGTGGAGTTTGGATCTTGTTTGTTGTTTGTTTATTTGTTTGCGACACTGTGTAAAATTAATTATGACTAGGTATTTCATCTCAATTAGTTCCTCAGCATGCATTGTGTACGCTTCCTATATGTCTGGTCAAATGTCAACAAACATTTGTCAAACACAACAGCATCCAACACAGGACTCATAGCAACAACAAACCCCCAACAGCATCCAACACAGGACTCGTAGCAACAACAAACCCCCAACAGCATCCAACACAGGACTCGTAGCAACAACAAACCCCCAACAGCATCCAACACAGGACTCGTAGCAACAACAAACCCCCAACAGCATCCAACACAGGACTCGTAGCAACAACAAACCCCCAACAGCATCCAACACAGGACTCGTAGCAACAATACATGAGTCTACTCATATAAGATATTCAAGCTCTATTCAGATAGGAGCACCAGGACTATTTATCATCTCTCCTCCCCCTTTGCCGAGGCTTGCTGCATTAAATGTATTAAAGCGTTGAGGAGGGCAGCCAAGCGTTCATTAATTTCCTTCTAACTGAGGAGAGGAGAGAGAGAGAGGAGAGAGAGAGGGGAGAGAGGAGAGAGGAGAGAGGAGAGAGGAGAGAGGAGAGAGGAGAGAGGAGAGAGAGAGAGGAGAGAGAGAGAGGAGAGAGGAGAAAGACAGAGAGAGAGCAGAGAGAATGGCGTTCCAAAAAAGGTCCAGTTGCCAGGACCACAAATACAAATTCCATTTAGACACTGTTGCCCTAAAGAACACAAAAAACTATACATACCTCGGCCTAAACATCAGCGCCACAGGTAACTTCCACAAAGCTGTAAACAATCTTAGAGACAAGGCAAGAAGGGCCTTCTATGCCATCAAAAGGAACATAAAATTTGACATACCAATACTTTAATCAGTTATAGAATCCATTGCCCTTTATGGTTGTGAGGCCTCCCTCCAGACAGTAGCAGTAGGTCCTCCAGACAGTAGCAGTAGGTCATCCCTGCCTTCCTCCAGAGAAGTAGCAGTAGGTCCTCCCTCCCTCCAGACAGTAGCAGTAGGCCCTCCCTCCCTCCAGACAGTAGCAGTAGGTTCTCCCTCCCTCCAGACAGTAGCAGTAGGTCCTCCCTCCCTCCAGACAGTAGCAGTAGGTCCTCCAGACAGTAGCAGTAGGTCATCCCTGCCTTCCTCCAGACAGTAGCAGTAGGTCCTCCCTCCCTCCAGACAGTAGCAGTAGGCCCTCCCTACAGAGAGAGAGCAGAGAGAATGGCGTTCCAAAAAAGGTCCAGTTGCCAGGACCACAAATACAAATTCCATTTAGACACTGTTGCCCTAAAGAACACAAAAAACTATACATACCTCGGCCTAAACTTCCACA
This sequence comes from Thymallus thymallus, assembly GCA_023634145.1. Taxonomy (NCBI): domain Eukaryota; kingdom Metazoa; phylum Chordata; class Actinopteri; order Salmoniformes; family Salmonidae; genus Thymallus; species Thymallus thymallus. Next base: position 27,417,164 of record CM042384.1, read on the forward strand.
AAGCTGTAAACGATCTTAGAAACAAGGCAAGAAGGGCCTTCTATGCCATCAAAAGGAACATAAAATTCGACATACCAATTAGGATCTGGCAAAAAATACTTTAATCAGTTATAGAATCCATTGCCCTTTATGGTTGTGAGGTCTGGGGTCCGCTCACCAACCAAGAAGTCACAAAATGGGACAAATATAAAATTGAGACTCTGCATGCAGAATTCTGCAAAAATATCCTCTGTGTACAACGTAAAACACCAAATAATGCATGTAGAGCAGAATTAGGCCAATACCCGCTAATTATCAAAATCCAGAAAAGAGCTGTTAAATTCTACAACCACCTAAAAGGAAGCGATTCCCAAACCTTCTATGACAAAGCCATCACCTACAGAGAGATGAACCTGGAGAAGAGTCCCCTAAGCAAGCTGGTCCTGGCTTTGTTCACAAACACAAACAGACCCCACAGACAGCAACACAATTAGACACAACCAGAGGATTGGGTAAGAGGTACAGCAGTGTATGTAGCTGCGGTAGAGTTAGGGTAAGGGGTACAGCACTTTGCAATAGGCTGAGGGGAACTTTTCTGCCTCTGGCTTTATTACCTCTGTGTGTGTGTGTGTGTGTGTGTGTGTGTGTGTGTGTGTGTGTGTGTGTGTGTGTGTGTGTGTGTGTGTGTGTGTGTGTGTGTGTGTGTGTGTGTGTGTGTGTGTGTGTGTGTGTGTGTGTGTGTGTGTGTGTGTGTGTGTGTGTGTGTGTGTGTGTGTGTGTTGCTAAATGACAAAAATGAAAAGGTATGTAAGTGTGAGTGTGTGTAGAGCTGGGCCAGGAGAGGCTCAGGGAGCAGCATGGTGGCTCAGTCTGCCAGATAATTACACACCCTGGTGGAGGAAGATGTCACTTGGTATTCTACACACACAGAGAGAGTGAGAGAGAAAGGGAGGAAGATGGATGGAGAGAGAAACAGAGAGGGGAGAGAAAGGTAGAGAGAACGAGACAGTTAGAAAGGGATAGAGAGAGAGAACAGAGAAAGGCCATCTACAGTATCTCCTTTAGTGCTGCAGTAGTCCCTCCCTCCCTCCCTCCCTCCAGACAGTAGCAGTAGGTCCTCCCTGCCTTCCTCCAGACAGTAGCAGTAGATCCTCCCTCCCTCCAGACAGTAGCAGTAGGCCCTCCCTCCCTCCAGACAGTAGCAGTAGGTTCTCCCTCCCTCCAGACAGTAGCAGTAGGTCCTCCCTCCCTCCAGACAGTAGCAGTAGGTCCTCCAGACAGTAGCAGTAGGTCATCCCTGCCTTCCTCCAGACAGTAGCAGTAGGTCCTCCCTCCCTCCAGACAGTAGCAGTAGGCCCTCCCTCCCTCCAGACAGTAGCAGTAGGTCCTCCCTCCCTCCAGACAGTAGCAGTAGGTCCTCCAGACAGTAGCAGTAGGTCATCCCTGCCTTCCTCCAGACAGTAGCAGTAGGTCCTCCCTCCCTCCAGACAGTAGCAGTAGGTTCTCCC
>CM042384.1:27423650-27571150 GCA_023634145.1 Thymallus thymallus
CTGTGACTGTCTAGTTGATGAGTGCTTACCTCTGTGACTGTCTAGTTGATGAGTGCTTACCTCTGTGACTGACTAGTTGATGAGTGCTTACCTCTGTGACTGTCTAGTTGATGAGTGCTTACCTCTGTGACTGTCTAGTTGATGAGTGCTTACCTCTGTGACTGTCTAGTTGATGAGTGCTTACCTCTGTGACTGTCTAGTTGATGAGTGCTTACCTCTGTGACTGTCTAGTTGATGAGTGCTTACCTTTACCTTTACCTTACCTTTACCTTACCTTTAGGGGACAAGTGAAGACTCATTTGTTCAGGTTAGCTTTTGGGTAATCTCTGTCCTTATATATTGATAATCTTTTATCTGTTTTATTTGATTTATTTTAGCCTGTTTCTATTATGTTTTGTTGTCTATTGCAAAGCGCTTTGTGACCTAGTCTGTGAAAGGCGCTGTATAAATAAATTTTACTTACCACTAACCCTAACCCCCGGGGGATCAATAAAGTATCTATCTATCTATCTATCTATCTATCTATCTATCTATCTATCTATCTATCTATCTATCTATCTATCTATCTATCTATCTATCTATCTATCTATCTATCTATCTATCTATCTATCTATCTATCTATCTATCTATCTATCTATCTATCTATCTATCTATCTATCTATCTATCTATCTATCTATCTATCTATCTATCTATCTATCTATCTATCTATCTATCTATAGGCCCGGCTCTATATCCACAGCTTATCCATTACCACCCACATCTACAGGACCTGCTCTATATCCACAGCTGATCCATTACCACCCACATCTACAGGACCGGCTCTATATCCACAGCTGATCCATTACCACCCACATCTACAGGACCGGCTCTATATCCACAGCTGATCCATTACCACTCACATCTACAGGACCGGCTCTATATCCACAGCTGATCCATTACCACCCACATCTACAGGACAGGCTCTACATCCACAGCTGATCCATTACCACCCACATCTACAGGACCGGCTCTATATCCACAGCTGATCCATTACCACCCACATCTACAGGACCGGCTCTACATCCACAGCTGATCCATTACCACCCACATCTACAGTACACCCTTTCTTTTTGTTCTCTCGTTCTCTTGTTCTCTCTCTCCCTCTCTCAGGCAGGACTATGCCATTCACCTCAGTGAGCTGAGCTTGGCTTAGCGTCGTCATGGCATTGCACCGCACAACTAGCTCATAACTGACTCTAGTTAAAGGAGAAGGTCATTGTCAGACAGTGGCGGCCTTCCAATATCATCAGTTCCAAACTAGTTAGAAATAAGCAATGTATCAGCCATGCACTGTAAATAGTAGGGTGGATAAAACCAGTGGCTATTGGAAGACAACTAGTGCCACTGTCCAACAGTGTTGTTTAGATGCAGAATGGGAATATCTGCCGTGGTCATAATGTTGTTGAATTCCCATACATACATTAGAATGACATCATACATACATTAGAATGACATCATACATACATTAGAATGACATCATACATACATTAGAATGACATCATACATACATTAGAATGGCATACATAAAAACCAAAGGAGGGACAGTGCGCAGATGGAGAGAAAGAGAGAAAGAAAGAGAGAGAAAGCAAACCCGCTGGGCACAGACATATATTCTACGTTGGAAACCACATTGATTCAACTCGTGTGTGCCCAGTAGGAACGATGAGATGAAGACAGAAAAGCAAGGGAGTTCCAGTAGCTACAGTCAGACTAGCGACCTTTTACGAGGCGCAATTCAAGCATCTCCAGCACACAGCAGCTTTTTAACTGTATTGGCCGCAGAGGGACGGACTGGCACGGAGGACTGTGCTCTGCTCTCAGGGTAGCATGGCCCATAGGTCTGTACAATGTTAGAACATGGCTTAGAATGTCTGGACCATTGTCCGTAGTATATCTGGACCAGTGTTCTGTAGAATGTAGAATGTCTGGACCAGTGTTCTGCAGAATGTCTGAACCATTGTCTGTAGAATGTAGAATGTCTGGAACCATTTATGTAGAATGTAGAATGTCTGGACCAGTCTTCTGTAGAATATCTGAACCAGTGTCTGTAGAATGTAGAATGTCTGGACCAGTCTTCTGTAGAATATCTGAACCAGTGTCTGTAGAATGTAGAATGTCTGGACCAGTGTTCTGTAGAATGTCTGGATCAGTGTTATGTAGAATGTCTGGACCATTCCATTGTTTTGGTCAAGTTCGATTGACCTCTTTACTGCATCGATGATCCAGACATTCTACATTCTACAGAACAATGGTCCAGACATTCTACCTTCTAAAGACAATGGTTCCAGACATTCTACATTCTAAAAACAATGGCTCCAGACATTCTACATTCTAAAGACAATGGTTCCAGACATTCTACATTCTAAAAACAATGGTTCCAGACATTCTACATTCTAAAGACAATGGTTACAGACATTCTACATTCTAAAGACAATGGTTACAGACATTCTACATTCTACAGACAAAGGTTCCAGACATTCTACATTCTACAGATAATGATTCCAGACATTCTACATTCTAAAGACAATGGTTCCAGACATCAACATCTTTTACAGCATGTATTGTCTGTACAATGTAAAACGTCTGAAGCAACGTTCAGTCCAACATGGAGATTTGACATGTAGATGAATCCGTTTCTCCTACTCAGATAACCCTGTAGGAAAGGTTGTCCTGTGTCATCTGACTTCATTTATCTATATCTAGTGTTAATGAAAATCAGGGGAAGAGGGAGGGAGAGAGGGGGGGGGCATATGTGAGAGAGAAGGGAACGAAAGAGAGAGTGAGAGACAGAGAGGGAGGGAGGGAGGGGACATGTGAGAGAAATCGGTAAAGAGAACTTCTTTGTCCCAGGTTTTAGCTGTAGAATATTTATGAACACTGGAGGTTGGTGGCACCTTTTCCATTAGCAGATCATAACAGATGAGTGTTGATGTGTGTGGGCTTGGGGAGAGGGTCGGACTAGAGCCTGGCTTGGTTAGTGATGCTGCGTCAGCACTGTTGACATTATCAGTACCCTTCTATTCAACCCATCACCATCCATGACACACAGATAGCCACCTCCCAGCCCTCCAGCCTCAGCCAACAACCAGCTACACACACACTGACGTGTAGCCGTTTCCCACAGTTTATGGGAACTCTATTTTAGTCACTCTGAGAGACAAGATAATGACTTTATGTCTGATGGTTCCCTTAATTGAACCGTAACAGATGTGTGCACGTCACAGCCAGAACTAGCCGGATCTCAGTGGGGTCTAGGCCTGGCTCCCTCGCCATAACTTATCGAGCCGTAAGGTAATTAGCAGAGCCAACGTGTTTATGCTCAGCAGCTTGAGATTGCACAGAGCAAATGGGGACACTGTGGGTGCATCTGAAATGGAACACTGTACCCTATATAGTGCAGTACTTTTTACCAGAGCCCTATGCATTATATAGGGAATAGGGTGCCATTTTGGACAGGGGGCTGTGTAATAATTGCTCTGGGAGACGAAACGGAAGGAAAAGGAACTGTTAGCAAAACGTCTCTAACGCCACCTCTCACTCTCTAAACATTCACTACCACCACCTCTCACTCTCTAAACATTCACTACCACCACCTCTCACTCTCTAAACATTCACTACCACCACCTCTCACTCTCTAAACATTCACTACCGCCACCTCTCACTCTCTAAACATTCACTGGAATTTTCCAAACTCAATTTACAGCCAGAAAGGTTTTACTCGTTCCCTGCTACATCAATCACTCACTATGGGCCTGTCACCTCTGCCCGCAGGCATGATCCATTTTCAGGCCGCCAGTCAGGCTGAAGTAGAGGGGGAGAATAGGTAGAGCAACATGTTCAGAAAGCAAAAGTCAGGAATCACTCAGCTGTACTTCCTAAATGGATGCCATCTGGACCTGGTGGGGGAGCCATTTGTGTGGAGAGAGGAAGGAGGTCTGGGTAGAGTAGGGAAGGCTGGCAGGCAGGCATGGGATAGAGAAGATGGAGCAGAGAAAGAGAGACAAAGAGAAAGACACAGAGAGAGAGAGACACCGAGAGAGAGAGCCAGAGAGAGAGGGGGAGAGGGAGAGAGAGAGAGACAGCATACGGCTGGATCTAGATCTTTAGCTCTGTATCTTTACCCCATTAGACAGTATGGACAAATACAGCTCTCTGTATCTTTACCCCATTAGACAGTATGGACAAATACAGCTCTCTGTGTCTTTACCCCATTAGACAGTATGGACAAATACAGCTCTCTGTGTCTTTACCCCATTAGACAGTATGGACAAATACAGCTCTCTGTGTCTTTACCCCATTAGACAGTATGGACAAATACAGCTCTCTGTATCTTTACCCCATTAGACAGTATGGACAAATACAGCTCTCTGTGTCTTTACCACATTAGACAGTATGGACAAATACAGCTCTCTGTATCTTTACCCCATTAGACAGTATGGACAAATACAGCTCTCTGTGTCTTTACCACATTAGACAGTATGGACAAATACAGCTCTCTGTGTCTTTACCCCATTAGACAGTACGGACAAATACAGCTCTCTGTATCTTTACCCCATTAGACAGTATGGACAAATACAGCTCTCTGTGTCTTTACCCCATTAGACAGTATGGACAAATACAGCTCTCTGTCTCTGTCTATCTCTGTTTTTCTGTCTCTGCCTATACCTCTCTCTTCATCTCTGTCTCGCTCTCTCTCTCAATCCATCTCTCTCCTTTTCTCGCTCTCTCTCTGAGGATGTCAAGTGTGTCTCCCTGAGATGGATTCTGAGTCTAGATCGTTAAAGTGCTGTCGATCACAGAGAGAGAGAGAGAGAGAGAGAGAGAGAGAGAGAGAGAGAGAGAGAGAGAGAGAGAGAGAGAGAGAGAGAGCGGGACAAAGAGAGGGGGAGAGAGGGAGAAAGATATAGAGAAATGGAAGTCGAGTTGGAAAGCCTACTGTCTGAGAAAAGCCAGTTACATTTATAATGAAAGGTGTGAATCAATATTGAACAGATTAGAAACACATTATATAACATTTATCATCAGTTCCGTTCCAGGAATCCTGCAGGCTTTCAATGGGACTGCCTCAGCCAGCCTTTGGAATAGGCAACAAGTATTAGGTAAAGCAGGCCCCAGCAGATAGGATCTCTTGATTCTCTCTTTAAGTCTTATCTATCACAGCAGTTCACAAAGTTATCTGGCCTTCTCCAGGCAGATAAACAGTATAAATATTTAATGCAGAGTTTAACGCCTGTTACAACTGAAAATAAATGGACAGGAGGTGACTACAATACACTGCATTCTGTGTGTGAGTGTGTGTGTGCATGTGCGTGTGCGTGTGTGTGTGTGTGTGTGTGGATGTATGAAATGGGGGGGGTTGGTTCTTCTATCCTTGTGGGGACGTAAAATCCCCAAAAGTCCCCACAATGATTGTAAACAAGTCTCCTTCGTGGACAAAGGCTATTTAGTGGTTAGGTTTAGGGTTAGGAGTTAGGTTTAGGGTTAGGGTAAGGGTAAGGGTAAGGGTAAGGGTAAGGGTTAGGAGTTAGGAGTTAGGAGTTAGGGTTAGGGTTAGGGTTACGGGATAAGGTTAGGGTTATGGAAAATAGGATTTTGAGGATAGAAGAACATAACGTGTGTGTGTGTGTGTGTGTGTGTTTGGAGTCAGATGTCTGACGGGGGTATCTGTCTGTTTGTCTGGTAAGTCTCATCACACAGTAAATTACTGCGTCTTCTTTCATGAAGCTAACAGGATTTATACAGATTTAAGGATTTACTCAATTTGATGCTAAATGTTGGCAGGCAAATGTTGGCAGCCCTATGGGCCCTGGTCAAACAAAGTGAATTAAATAGGGTATAGGGTGCCATATGGGACGCAGAAATAGCATACTTCTGCTGGATTTATCTCTGTTTAGAATGCTACCAAGACACTACTTGATATTGAATAAACTCCTAAATCAGAGATAACCCAGTTATAACACATCTGTCCTGTACTGGATAACATTATTAATCAAGCTGTTTACATACTGTATATTGCACCTCCTTACAGATAAATGGTCAGTAATTCTGGATGTGTTAAGGACGACGGTACAGATATACAGATGTCAGATCTTATTTTGATCACTCTTTAGGTCCCAAGCCAACTTTTTCAGGAAATTTAAATGCAACAGTGCCTCTTCAACCTCAGGAGGCTGAAGAAATGTGGCTTGCCACCTAAAACCCTTACAAACGTGCATAATTGAGATCACCCTGTCTGTCTGTATCACTGCATGGTACGGCAACTGCGGGTGGTGCGGTCTGCCCAACGCATTACCGGGGGCAAACTACCTGCCCTCCAGGACACCTACAGCACCCGATGTCACAGCCTGTACACCCCGCTGTCATCCAGAAGGTGAGGTCAGTACAGGTGCATCAAAGCTGGGACAGAGAGACTGAAAACCAGCTTATATCTCAAGGCCATCAGACAGTTAAATAGCCATCACTAGCATATTAGAGGCTGCTGCCCTATATTCATAGACTAGAAATCAATGGCCACTTTAAGAAATGGAACACTAGTCACTTTAATAATGTTTACATATCTTGCATGAATCATTTCATATGTATATACTGTATTCTATACTATTCTACTGTACCTTAGTCACTTTAATAATGTTTACATATCTTGCATTACTTGGCCATATGCACATAACCGTTCAAAAGTTTGGGGTCACATCTGCTAAACACGTGTATGTGACCAACAACATTTGATATGATTTGATATGAGCCTTGTGATTTAGATATGTTCACTGAAAACCTGCATCTCTCTTTCTCTCCATTCAGGGGCAGTCGTGTCATCAATCAACCAATCAATCAAATGTATTTATCAAGCCCTTTTTACATCAGCCGAGGTCACAAAGTGCTTCTACAGAAACTCAGCCTAAAACCCCAAACAGCAAGCAATGCAGATGTCCGATACCTGCTGTAAAAATCTATCTTTCTTTCTTTCTTTCTTTCTCCCTCTCTCTCTCTTTCTCTCTTTCTCTCTCTCTCTCATTCTCTCTCTCTTTCTCTCTCTCTCTCTCTCTCTCTTTCTCTCTCTCTTTCTCTCTCTCTCTCTCATTTCTCTCTCTCATTCTCTCTCTCTCTCTCTTCTCTCTCTCTCTCTCTCTCTCTCTCTCTCTCTCTCTCTCTCTCTCTCTCTCTCTCTCTCTCTCTCTCTCTCTCTCTCTCTCTCTCTCTCTCTCTCTCTCTCATTCTCTCTCACTCTTGCTCAAACGCTCAAACGCTAAAAGCACCAGCCTGAATATTAATAACTGTCCTACTGTTACAGCTGCTGTAGGTCCTATTACTGCAGTCTTATGCCAGCAACATACCACCCTGCATCCCACTGCTGGCTTGCTAAGCAGGGTAGTTCCTGGATGGGAGACCAGATGCTGATGTAAGTGATGTTGGAGGGACAGTAGGAGGCACTCTTTCCGCTAGTCTAAAAAAATATATACCAATGCCCCAGGGCAGTGATTGGGGAGATTGCCCTGTGTAGGGGGCTGTCTTTCGGATGGGACGTTAAACTGGTGTCCTGACTCTCTGTGGTCACTAATCGTAATACATAAATCGTAATACATAAATAACACAAAATACACACATCAATATAAATACAAAATGCAAGTAAAAAACACGGTCATAAAAACCAAACAGTAATACGGTCCTCAGTCAGCGTTCTGAATTTCCCTAGAGGCACCAAAACATAAAGTTTAAGAACATTTAAAGATTGTTCCACAAATAAGGTACAATAAAAGATTTTCCCTAATCATCCCCAGCTTCCAATTGGCTCATTCATCCCCACTCCTCTCCTCTGTAACTATTCCCCAGGTAGTTGCTGTAAATGAGAATGTGTTCTCAGTCAACCTGGTAAAGTTATGGTTAAAATGTTTTTAGAATAATAAAAAAAATGTACAAAAATATATCTTAAATGCATCCATACACATCAACAACTTGTCAATGCTTAATAAGACAAGATAGACATTGATTTCCAGTATGACATACAAGTCTTCAGACCCCTTCCACTTTTCCACATTTTCTTACATTGCAGCCATATTCTAAAATTGATTAAATATTGTTGTTTTACTCACAATGCCCCATAATGACAAAGCAAAAACAACTTTTTAGAAATGTGTGCAAATGTATAAAAAAAAATCATAATAATAATATTACATAAGTATTCAGACCCTTTGCTATGAGACTCGAAATTGAGCTCAGGTGTATCCTGTTTCCATTGATCATCCTTAAGATGATTCTACAACTTGATTGGAGTCCACCTGTGGTAAATGCAATTGATTGGACATTATTTGGTAAGGCACACACCTGTCTATATAAGGTCCCACAGTTGACAGTGCATGTCAGAGCAAAAACCAAGCCATGAGGTTGAAGGAATTGTCCGTAGAACTCCAAGACAGGATTGTGTCGAGGCACAGATCTGGGGAAGGGTACCAAAAGAAATGTGCACCATTGAAGGTCCCCAAGAACACAGTGGCCTCCATCATTCTTAAATGTAAGAAATTTGGAACACCCACGACTGAGCAATCAGGGGATAAGGGCCAGAGTGAATCCGATGGTCACTCTGACAGAGCTCCAGAAGGACAACCATCTCTGCAGCACTCCACCAATCAGGCCTTTTTGGTAGAGTGGCCAGACGAAAGCTACTCCTCAGTAAAAGGAACATGACAGGCTGCTTGGAGTTAGCCAAAAGGCACCTAAAGGATTCTCAGAGCATGAGAAACAAGATTCTCTAGTCTGATGAAACCAAGGTTGAACTATTTTGCCTGAATGCCAAGCGTCACGTCTAGAGGAAATCTTGCACCATCCCTACGGTGAGGAATTGTGGTGGCAGCATCATGCTGTGGGGATGCTTTTCAGCTGCCTAGGACCTCAGACTAGGGTGAAGACTCACCTTCCAACAGAACAACGTCCCTAAGCACACAGCCAAGACAACGCAGGAGTGGTTTCGAGACAAGTGACAAAAGTCAAGGGGTCTGAATACTTTAAGAATGCACTTGATATATATACGTATATTCACTATCAGTGGCCAGTTTATTAGGTACCCTGTTCACGAAAATGGTTCGCTCCTACAGACAGTGAGTCACGTGGCCGTGGCTTTCTATATAAAGCAGGCAGACAGGCATCAAGGCATTCAGTTACTGTTCGATTGAACGTTAGAATAGGTAAATTATTGACATAAGCGACTTTGACAGAGGTATGATCGTAGGTGCCAGGCACGCTGGTTCCAGTATCTCAGAAACTGGCATTTCACGCAGGTCCCTTAATACGAATTGAGCAACGTTTGAACGCCACACCTAATCTATGTTCTGGAGGAAAAAGGGGGGTCTGACCCGGTACTAGATGGGTGTCCGTAATAAAATATATATATGCATTGCGGATATACAGTACCAGTTAAAAGTTACATATGGAATCATGTAGTAACCAAGTAAAAGTGTTAAACAAATATATTTTATATTTGAGTTCTTCAAAGTAGCCACTCATTGACTTGATGACAGCTTTGCCAATCACCTGGAATGCATTTCAATTAACAGGTGTGCCTTTCCTTCTTAATGTGTTTGAGCCAATCAAGGTAGGGTTGGTATACATAAGATAGCCCTATTTGGTAAAAGACCAAGTCCATATTATGGCAAGAACAGCTCAAATAGAAATGACAGTCCATCATTACTTTAAGATATGATGGTCAGTCAATCTGGAACATTTCAAGAGCTTTGAAAGTTTCTTCAAGTGCAGTCTCAAAAACCATCAAGCGCTATGATAAAAACTGGCTCTCATGAGGACCACCACAGGAAAGGAAGACCCAGAGTTACCTCTGCTGCAGAGGATAAGTTCATTAATGTTACCAGCCTCCGAAATTGCAGCCCAAATAAATGCTTCACATAATTCAAGTAACAGACACATCTCAACATCAAGTGTTCATAGGAGACTGCATGAATCAGGCCTTCATGGTCGAATTGCTGCAAAGAAACCACTACTAAAGGACACCAATAAGAAGAAGAGACTTGCTTGGGCCAAGAAACACGAGCAATGGACATTAGTCCGGTGGAAATATGTCCTTTGGTCTGGAGTCCAAATTTGAGATTCTTTGGTTCCAACCACTGTGTCTTTGTGAGACGCAGAGTAGGTGAACCGATGATCTCCGCATGTGTGGAGGAGGAGGTGTGATGGAGTGGGGGTGTTTTGCTGGTGACACTGTCTGTGATTTATTTAGAATTCAAGGCACACTTAACCAGCATGACTACCACAGCATTATACAGTGATACGCCATCCGATCTGGTTTGCGCATAGTGGGACTATCATTTGTTTTTCAACAGGACAATGACCCAGCACAACTCCAGGCTGTGTAAGGGCTATCTGACCAAGAAGGAGAGTGATGGAGTGCTGCATCAGATGACCTGGCCTCCACAATCACCCGACCTCCACCCAATTGAGATGGTTTGGGATGAGTCAGACCGCAGAGTGAAGGAAAAGCAGTGGGAACTCCTTCAAGACTGTTAGAAAAGCATTCCAGGTGAAGTTGGTTGAGAGAATGCCAAGAGTGTGCAAAGGGTGGCTACTTTGAAGAATGTAAAATATACCATTTATTTTGATTTTTTATCACTTTTTTTGGTTACTACATGATTCCATATGTGTTATTCAATAGGTTTGATGTCTTCACTATTATTTCACAATGTAGAAAATAGTTAAAATAAAGAAAAACCCTTGAGTGAGTAGGCGTGTCCAAACTTTTGACTGGTACTGTATATTATTGAAAAAGAGGACATCTTAAAGTTTCAAGCGAACCTAAGATCTAGTGGTTTATGGGCGCTGCTTTCAACACAGCCTAAATAGGAAATTAATTAAATGATAACTGTAGGCTACACTTGGTCTGGGTTTGTCCAGGGGTGATTTCTTTGGCTCATCATGCTCTAGCTACTCCTTGTGGCAAGCCGGGCGCCTGCAAGTTGACTTCGGTTTTCAGTTGAACGGTGTTTCCTCTGACACATTGGTGCGGCTGGCTTTTGGGTTAAACGAGCGGGTGTTAAGAAGCAGAGTGGCATGGCTGGTCGTGTTCCGGAGGACGCATGACTCAACCTCCGCCTCTCCTGAGCCGGTTAGGGAGTTACAGCCATGAGACAAGATCCTAACTATCAATTGGATCTCATGAAAAAGTCTCCTAAGAATCTTTCTGGACTTAGAACATTCAATTTGGTTGTTTTTCTATTAGAAAAGTGTAACTTTGAGAGCGAAAACCTGAAAATAATGGGAGAAATCGTAAACCTGTGAATTTCTGACTCAGTTGATGGCCTCATTGATCTGTTTCAATAGTAGGCCTACTATTAGCCTACTTGCACATGTAACAGTTTTGCTTCCGTCCTAGCCCCTACCTGGGCTCGAACCAGGTACCCAGACCCTCTGCACACAATGACAACAGTCACCCTCAATGCATCATTACCAATCGCTCCGCAAAAGCCGTGGCCCTTGCAGAGCAAGGGGAACAACTACTTCAAAGAATCAGAGCGAGTAACGTCACTGATTGAAACGCTACTAGCACGCACCGTAGTTAGACGTTTCACACTGGTTACACACAGTACAGCTTCGGTTGGCCTGACTGTGAAAGGCCAATATTGGATTAATCATTTTAGGTAATTCAGAGTGCATGTCACTGTTTCTCATAGAGTTTTTTTGGTATACCCACTTCTCCAGGCACCACTACACCACTGGGCTATAGACTATCTAAATTAATTAAAAAATTTATGATCCGATGGTGGAACTCCTCCACTAATTCAGTGCATTAATCAAACGGCAAACTTGCAATGTATTCAAGGCTTAAAAGTTCTCAGAAGTTTTTAATTTCCATCTCAAAATCTCAGACATGAATCCCATTATGTGGAGTTTATTCTCTATTTCTATTAATCAGTTAGCATATCATCTATTGTTGCTTTATATATATCAGTTAGCATAGAATCTATTGTTGCTTTATTTATCAGTTAGCATATCATCTATTGTTGCTTTATATATATATATATATATCAGTTAGCATAGAATCTATTGTTGCTTTATTTATCAGTTAGCATATCATCTATTGTTGCTTTATATATATATATATATCAGTTAGCATAGAATCTATTGTTGCTTTATTTATCAGTTAGCATAGCATCTATTGTTGCTTTATTTATCAGTTAGCATAGCATCTATTGTTGCTTTATATATATATCAGTTAGCATAGAATCTATTGTTGCTTTATTTATCAGTTAGCATAGAATCTATTGTTGCTTTATATATATCAGTTAGCATAGAATCTATTGTTGCTTTATTTATCAGTTAGCATAGCATCTATTGTTGCTTTATATATATCAGTTAGCATAGAATCTATTGTTGCTTTATTTATCAGTTAGCATAGCATCTATTGTTGCTTTATATATATCAGTTAGCATAGAATCTATTGTTGCTTTATCTATCAGTTAGCATAGCATCTATTGTTGCTTTATATATATCAGTTAGCATATAATCTATTGTTGCTTTATTTATCAGTTAGCATATCATCTATTGTTGCTTTATATATATATATATCAGTTAGCATAGAATCTATTGTTGCTTTATTTATCAGTTAGCATATCATCTATTGTTGCTTTATATATATATATATATCAGTTAGCATAGAATCTATTGTTGCTTTATTTATCAGTTAGCATATCATCTATTGTTGCTTTATATATATATATATATATATATATATATATATATATATCAGTTAGCATAGAATCTATTGTTGCTTTATTTATCAGTTAGCATAGCATCTATTGTTGCTTTATATATCAGTTAGCATAGCATCTATTGTAACTTTATATATCAGTTAGCATAGCATATATTGTTGCTTTGTATATCAGTTAGCATAGCATCAATTGTTGCTTTATTTATCAGTTAGCATAGCACCCTATTGTTGCTTTATATATCAGTTAGCATAGCATCTATTGTTGCTTGATAGGTCTGTGCATGTTCTATTAATCAATGTAGCCTAACTTGTATTATTTATAATTATGTTTTATGTTGGACATGCAGTCACAATCAACGTTTTATTTTTCCAATGATTTATTAAAGTTATTTTTTAAGGAATGGGGCTGTCCCACTCCTTTAGATTTTTTTTTTTAGCTTTTATTGAAGAGATAGGGAAGATAGGGGGAGGGTCAAAGGGCAGTGGGTCGGCTGTAACCTGTAGACAACACAGGCACAGAGGCCACCAATAATTGATTCTGCCTATTGGTTGTATATAATACATTTAATAAAACTATATAATAAAAAAATGATTTTCCCTAACGAAAAAAAACATGTACCCCCTACAAATATGTAAATGTGTTAATAATACACAATGAATTCACACGAGACGCGTTGTAGCCTGCACATCCTACATAGGATACTTGAACTGGCGCCCAGTGGACCTGCAGTCTAAAATACAATGTAACTACGGTACTGCATTTTATGCAAACACTGCTTCCAGCTGCCCTCTGGTAGCGAATCTAAATATTTCTTCAGCTATTCAAATTCTCCTGCTACTGGGTTAATGTCCTCCTGCAATGAAACGGGGTCAAATTAAGATCCGACATCTGTAGTTGTACAATTTCCAAGTGTACAGATGATATATTCCACAGTGTATAAAACGTAAAAGGTCAATTTCTCCTCCATCTCCCAGTCTCCCGGCCTCCCCTGAGACAGCAGCACAGGGCAAAGCCTGCCTGGGTACAAGGGCAGAATGGATTGGTTCGCTCTGTGCCTCTGGTGCTCGGGGATGTTTGAGCATCTGGGCCACGCTGGCTGTAGGGGGACTGTCTGTGAAGCAGCCAAGTCATGCCAGTCGTCTGTAACCTCATCACCATCATCATTCCTTATCACCATCACCATAATCATCGTGGCGGGAGGTATCCGGAGCCGACAAGGTGAAAAATCTGTTGCTATGCCTTGAGCAACGCACTTAACCCTAATTGCTCAAGGGGGCGCTGTACAATTGTGACCCCACTCCCTGGCGGTGTCTCAGGGGAAGTTGGGATATTCAAGAAACACATTTTCATTACAACCGTGTGTAACAGGACAAATATAAGCAACCCCAAAGAATAATAATAATAATAATAATAACAATCATCCCCCACTGTCGTGCTAGCGCTGTGGTAACCATGGAAACAGCCAGGCTTGTCAATGACCTCGGGGAGGTGGTTCTTGACAGAATTCCTGGGCCTCCTCGCTCACTAAAGGCCGCTGTTCCTGGATTGTTGTTTATCTGGAAAGCTTATGTGTTTCTCTCTCTCCCTCTCTTTGTCTCTCTCTCTGTCTCTCTCTTTGACTCTCTCTCTATCCTCTCCTAACTTTACCTTGGAGTATTAGCCTTGATCCTTTACTCCTAGGATTAAGTCCCATAAGTCAATTAACACTGAACATAATGACTGTAGCATGAGTTATTGAACACTGAACATAGTAGTTGTAGCATGAGGTATTGAACACTGAACATAGTGGTTGTAACATGAGGTATTGAAGACTGAACACAGTGGTTGTAGCATGAGGTTTTGAACACTGAACACAGTGGTTGTAGCATGAGGTATTTAACAGAAAATAACCTATGGGTATTTGTTTACACTCAGTGAACCCTGGGCTGACTCCAGCTCAGTGGCTGCCAGCTGTGACTTAACACATCCATTTGTAATGAATACATCCATTTGTCAATTAATTTGTCAATCAAACTGTGAAGGGAAAGGATTGGTTTCACTCATTCAGAACACATTCCCGGAATCAGAGGGAAATAAGTGTGAAATCCGGAATCGTCTAACATAAAACCTGGGAATTTTGGGAAACTAACCAGAATTTTGCAACCCTAAGTTACACCATAGATATAGGACTGATATATTGTCTGTCTGACACTCTCTGGGCTGCAGTTCTATAGGTTCTAGAATAGATTACGGGTTCCAAGTTCTGGGTTCTTGAGTATGTGGTAATGGCCACTGGACTCCAGGCTACGGCCCCAGTGAGTAATGTCTGTGTTTGACCAGGATACGTGTGGGCTCTCTCTCCTTAGCAGGGATATTTATGCTATCTCCTTGGTCAGTACACAAATCCAGCCCCCTCACTTGGCATGGATGGGCTGAAGGGGCGGTGCTGCGAAGATATGACATGCATAATGATACCCTGCCCTGGCAGGGTGGTGTGGAGGAGACATTGACATGCATAATGGTACCCAGCCCTGGCAGGGCGGTATGGAGGAGACATTAACATGCATAATGGTACCCAGCCCTGGCAGGGCGGTGTGGAGGACACATTGACATGCATAATGGTACCCAGCCCGGGGCCTCACGAGTGGCGCAGTAGTCTAAGGCACGCTGACACAGTCGCCAGGTGTACTGTGTTTCCTCCAACACATTGGTGCTGGCTTCCGGGATAAGCGTGCATTGTGTCAAGAAGCAATGCGTCTTGGCAGGGTTGTGTTTCGGAGGACGCACGGCTCTCGACCTTCACCTCTCCGTATGGGACTTGCAGCGATGGGACAAGACTACCAATTGGATATGACAAAATTGGGGAGAAAAAGGGTACAAAAAAAATGATGATAATAATAACGGTACCCAGCCCTGGCAGGGCGGTGTGGAGGAGACATTGACATGCATAGTGGTACCCAGCCCTGGCAGGGCAGTGTGGAGGAGACATTGACATGCATAATGGTACCCAGCCCTGGCAGGGCAGTGTGGAGGAGACATTGACATGAATAGTGGTACCCAGCCCTGGCAGGGCAGTGTGGAGGAGACATTGACATGCATAATGGTACCCAGCCCTGGCAGGGCAGTGTGGAGGAGACATTGACATGAATAGTGGTACCCAGCCCTGGCAGGGCAGTGTGGAGGAGACATTGACATGCAGAATGGTACCCAGCCCTGGCAGGGCAGTGTGGAGGAGACATTGACATGCATAGTGGTACCCAGCCCTGGCAGGGCAGTGTGGAGGAGATATTGACATGCATACTGGTATAGAGCTGTCACAGACCACTGATGGATAGTGAGGGGCGAGGAAGCAGAGAGAGAGGGGGGGGAGAGAGAATGGGCAGAGAGAGAGCGAGAGAGATAATGCAGATGGGATGGTGTGAGGTGGCAGGGTGTCGAGAGAGAAAGAAAGAGTGGGGTAGAGACAGAGAGAGAACAATTACATTGTGACAGCTATAGGCTATTTAGTCACAAGTGCTTAATCACATTATATGAGTAGGTTTTGCAACAGCTGGTGATGCTTCATACATAGCATCAAAGAGAGTCTAAGCTACAGTTAGGATTTACAGTGCCTTGCAAAGGTATTCATCCCCCTTGGCATTTTTCTTATTTTGTTAAATTACAGCCTGTAATTTGAATAGATTTTTATTTGGATTTTATGTAATGGACATACACAAAATAGTCCAAATTGGTGAAGTGAAATAAAAAAAAGATATTGTTTCAAAATAAAAATAAATATTAAAAAAACGGTGCGTGCATATATATTCACCTCCTTTGCTAAGAAGCCCCTAAATTTTTTTTTATTTTTTTTATTTCACCTTTATTTAACCAGGTAGGTCAGTTGAGAACAAGTTCTCATTTGCAACTGCGACCTGGCCAAGACAAAGCAAAGCAGTGCGACAAAAAAAAACACAACAACACAGAGTTACACATTAAACAAACAGTCAAAAACACAATAGAAAATCTATAAACAGAGTGCAAAATGTAGTGCAAAAATGCAGTAAGGTTGGGAGGTAGGACAATAAATAGACTATAGAGAAGAAATAAATTACAGAATTATCATCATTAACACAGGAATGAAGGATGTGCAAATTATGATGTGCAAATAGAGATACTGGAGTGCAAGATTAGTGAAAAATAAACGAAAATAAATATGGGGATGAGGTAGTAGAGTGGGCTATTTACAGAAGGGCTATATACAGGTGCAGTGATCGATAAGCAGCTTTGACAGCTGATGCTTAAAGTTATTGAGGGAGATAGGAACCTCCAGCTTCAATGATTTTTGCAATTCGTTCCAGTCATTGGCAGCAGCGAACTGGAAGGAATGGCGGCCAAAGGAGGTGTTGGCTTTGGGGGTGACCAGTGAGATATACCTGCTGGAGCGCATGCTACGGGTGGGTGTTGCTATGGTGACCAGTGAGCTGAGATAGGGCGGGGATTTACCTAATAAAGACTTATAGATGACCTGGAGCCAGTGGGTTTGGCGACGAATATATAGTGAAGGCCAGCCAACGAGAGCATACAGGTCGCAGTGGTGGGTAGTGTAAGGGGCTTTGGTGACAAAACGGATGGCACTATGATAGACTACATCCAATTTGCTAAGTAGAGTGTTGGAGGCTAGTTTGTAAATGACATCGCCGAAATCAAGGATCGGTAGGATAGTCAGTTTTACAAGGGCATGTTTGGCAGCATGAGTGAAGGAGGCTCTGTTGCGAAATAGGAAGCCAATTCTGGATTTAATTTTGGATTGGAGATGGTTGATGTGAGTCTGGAAGTTGAGTTTATAGTCTAACCAGATGCCTAGGTATTTGTAGGTGTCCACGTATTCTAATTCGGATCCGTCGAGAGTAGTGATGATAGTCCGGTGGGCGGGTGCTGGCATTGTTCGATAGAAAAGCATGCACTTAGTTTTACTAGCGTTTAAGAGCAGTTGTAGGCCACGGAAGGAGTGTTGTATGGCATTGAAGCTTGATTGAAGGTTAGTAAACACAGTATCCAAAGAGGGGCCAGATGTATACAGAATGGTGTCATCTGCGTAGAGATGGATCAGAGAGTCACCAGCAGCGAGAGCGACATCGTTGATGTATATAGAGAAAAGGGTTGGCCCAAGAATTGAACCCTGTGGCACCCCCATAGAGACTGCCAGAGGATCGGACAATAGGCCCTATATGATAAGATCTGGAGCAACCAATTACCTTCAGAAGTCACATAATTAGTTAAATAAAGTCCACCTGTGTGCAATCTAAGTGTCACATGAGCTCAGTATATACAGTTGAAGTCGGAAGTTTACATACACTTAGGTTGAAGTCCTTAAAACTAATTTTTCAACCACCCCACAGATTTCATGTTAACAAACTATAGTTTTGGCAAGTCGGTTAGGACATCTACTTTGTGCATGACACAAGTAATTCTTCCAATAATTGTTTACAGACAGATTATTTCACTTATAATTCACTATATCACAATTCCAGTGGGTCAGAAGTTTACATAGACTAAGTTGACTGTGCCTTTAAACAGCTTGGAAAATTCATGGCTTTAAAAGCTTCTGGTAGGCTAATTGACATCATTTGAGTCCATTGGAGATGTACCTGTGGATGTATTTCAAGGCCTACCTTCAAACTCAGTGCCTCTTTGCTCAACATCATGGGAAAATCAGAAGAAATCAGCCAAGATCTCAGAAAAAGAATTGTAGACCTCCACAAGTCTGTTCCATCCTTGGAAGCAATTTTCAAATGCCTGAAGGTACCACGTTCATCTGTACAAACAATAGTACGCAAGTATAAACACCATGGGACCACACAGCCGTCATACCGCTCAGGAAGGAGACGCGTGATGTCTCCTAGAGATGAGCATACTTTGGTGCGAAAAGAGCAATCAATCCCTGAACAACAGCAAAGGACCTTGTGAAGATGCTGGAGGAAACAGGTACAAAAGTATCTATATCCACAGTAAAGTGAGTCCTATATCGACATAACCTGAAAGGCTGATCAGCAAGGAAGAAGCCACTGCTCCAAAACCGCCATAGAAAAGCCAAACTACGCTTTGGAGAAAGGTCTGATGAAACAAAAATAGAACTGTTTGGCCATAATGACCATTGTTATGTTTGGATGAAAAAGGAGGAGGCTTGCAAGCTGAAGAACACTATCCCAACCGTGAAGCAGCATGTAGCATCATGTTGTGGGGGCGCTTTGCTGCAGGAGGGACTGGTGCACTTCACAAAATAGATAATATCATGAGGAATGAAAATTATGTGGATATATTGAAGCAACATCAAGACATCAATCAGGAAGTTAAAGCTTGGTCACAAATGGGTCTTCCAAATGGACAATGACCCCAAGCATACTTCCAAAGTTGTGGCAAAATGGCTTAAGGACAACAATGTCAAGGTATTGGAGTGGCCGTCACAAAGCCCTCAATCCTATAGAAAATCTGTGGGCAGAACTGAAAAAGTGTGTGTGAGCAAGGAGGCCTTCAAACCTGACTCAGTTACACCAGTTCTGTCAGGAGGAATGGGCCAAAATTCACCCAACTTTTTGTGGGAAGCTTGTGGAAGGCTACCCAAAACGTTTGACCCAAGTTAAACAATTTAAAAGCAATTCTACCAAATACTAATTGAGTGTATGTAAATTTCTGACCCACTGGGAATGTGATGAAAGAAATAAAAGCTGAAATAAATAATTCTCTCTACTATTATCCTGACATTTCACATTCTTAAAATAAAGTGATGATCCTAACTGACCTAAGACAGGGAATTTTTAGTAGGATTAAATGTCAGGAATTGTGAAAAACTGAGTTTAAATGTATTTGGCTAAGGTGTATGTAAACTTCCGACTTCAACTGTATACACCTGTTCTGAAAGGCCCCAGAGTCTGCAACACCACTAAGCAAGGGGCACCAACAAGCAAGCGGCACCATGAAGACCAAGGAGCTCTCCAAACAAGTCAGGGACAAAGTTGTGGAGAAGTACAGATCAGGGTTGGGTATATAAAAAAATATATCCAAAACTTTGAACATCCCACGGAGCACCATAAAATCCATTATTAAAAAATTGAAAGAATATGGCATCACAACAAAACCAAAGAGAGGACCGCCCACCAAAACTCACAGACCAGGCAAGGAGGGCAGTAATCAGAGAGGCAACAAAGAGACCAAAGATAACACTGAAGGAGCTGCAAAGCTCCACAGCGGAGATTGGAGTATCTGTCCATAGGACCACTTTAAGCCGTACACTCCACAGAGCTGGGCTTTACGGAAGACTGGCCAGAAAAAAGACATTGCTTAATGAAAGGCATGTGGGAGACTCTCCAAACATATGGAAGAAGGTACTCTGGTCAGATGAGACACAAGTTTAGCTTTTTGGCCATCAAGGAGAAAGCTGTCTGGCGCAAACCCAACACCTCTCATTACCCCGAGAATGCCATCGCCAGGGACTGGGAAACTGGTCAGAATTGAAGGAATGATGGATGCCGCTAAATACAGGGACATTCTTGAGGGAAACCTGTTTCAGTCTTCCAGAGATATGAGACTGGGACGGAGGTTCACCTTCCAGCAGGAAAATGACCCTAAGCATACTGCTAAAGCAACACTCGAGTGGTTTAAGGGGAAACATTTAAATGTCTTGGAATGGCCTAGTCAAAGCCCAGACCTCAATCCAATTGAGAATCTGTGGTATTACTTAAAGATTACTGTACACCAGTGGAACCCATCCAACTTGAAGGAGCTGGAGCAGTTTTGCCTTGAAGAATGGGCAAAAATGCCAGTGGCTAGATGTGCCAAGCTTCTAGAGACAAACCCCAAGAGACTTGCAGCTGTAATTGCTGCAAAAGGTGGCTCTACAAAGTATTGACTTTGGGGGGGGGTGAATAGTTATGCACGCTCAAGTTTTCAGTTTTTTTGTCTTATTTATTTTTTGTTTCACAATAAAAAATGTTTTGCATCTTCAAAGTGGTAGGCATGTTGTGTAAATCAAATGATACAAACCCCCCAAAAAATCCATTTTAATTCCAGGTTGTAAGGCAACAAAATAGGAAAAATGCCAAGGGGGGTGAATACTTTCGCAAGCCACTGTAAATACCTACACACTTCAGCCTGAATGACCAAACATTATACATCAAGAGTTTCACAAGTTCCTGAAAACTACTTCCCAGCAAACAATGTCTGGTTATCTAATGTTATATTAACGTTTTGATTGCTGGCAACCAGTGAAGAAGCAGTCTGTATACCAACAGGGAAGCCTTCCCAGCTAACATATAACATTCTGAGAACCATATGTTTCTTAGAGCTTGGAGAGAGCGTGGTTGTCCTATGGTTATTTTGCAACCTTCCCACAACTTTCTTGGAATAGTGCAAGATAGATAACTGCTTAGATTTGGAACATTCTCAGCACATTTAAGGAACTTGACAAAAAAACAATTTAACAGAACATTTCCTAAAAGTTGAAACATGGTTATATTTAATTGTCCCCCAGGATGAAATCGGGGAGGGGACTGTGGATTTGTCTCCATCAGTCCATTCGTTCATACAGGTGCTGCGTCATTCGTGGGGGACAACAAGCTTATTGTGGCCTTGTTTTAATTTTGGAAATGTTCTAGGAAGTTGTAAATGAGAACTTGTTCTAAACTGGCCTACCTTGGTTAAATAAAGGTGAAATAAAAAAAATAAAAAGGATCATTCTCGAACTGGTATGACATTAGGAATGTTCGCAAATTGTTCCTAGAACGTTAAGAAACAATGTTCTTCTGTGGGGATTTCAGTACTTCAGCATAACGTTTCCTACAGGTTTCCTTATGGTTCTGTTTAAAATCAAGTTCTCAAATTGTTCCGAGAACATTAAGAAAACTTTCCATAAAAACCATAAGAAAACGAACGTTCAGAGAACATTCTTAAACATATTTAAAAACATATACATTCCGTTATAAGCATCAACAAAACTCTCTCTATCCTCCTGCTTTTATCAGTGAAAGTTTTAAGGAAGTTATAAAAAAAAACTCCAAATAACCTATATCTTCCATTCTCAGAGTGTTAATAAAACCTCCCAGGAAAATGTTCAAGGAACCAGAGTAAAAAGTTCTCAGAACCTCCCTGCAACCAAAAAATAAACATTTTCAGAACAAGTACATTTTTCACTTCTGTGATCAGAACATTTTAAAAACGTTTGATTTTATCAGTCAGGAAACGTATGCTTCATTCCAACAACCAATGTGAAACCAAATACATACGTTCCCACAACTTACAAGAAACCAAATGTGCTAGCTGGGTTGATATTGTGCTACGTTTTCCTCCCAAATTCCACCACATTCCCTATAAAAGTAGTACACTTTAAATGGAAAAGGGTGTCATTTGGGACACAGCCTTTAATTCCTTTAGTTAATTCTTAGCATACTGCTATAACGAGTCTATCCCTTGATGAGAGATCTTTGAAACAGATATCAATCGTCAGTTGATCGCCTGTCATAGATTAGTCAGGGATCATTAACGCTGCGTTGTGATTGGAGAGGTGACAGAACATAAATATCAACCATTGACTCCAATGACTCATCTGTGCTCATGTTATTGATGGCTTGTCATCCCTGTATTTATCTATGCCTCTCCACAGACCAGACACTGTGTGCATAATGGATCATCAGTATCTGAATAACATTTAGCTTTTCCTTATCTCTGTCTGTCTCTCTCACTTTCCATCGCACTCTCCCTCTCTTTTATCTCGTTCTCTCTCTGTGTCTGTCTGATGCTAGTGCTCTAGATACAACACGTCCCATTCTAATTCCAATCAGTGTATCATCTTTAGGCATACACTGTAAGAATATACAGCTCACTAAAATTAGATTAAAAAACAGTGTATCA
Organism: Thymallus thymallus; assembly: GCA_023634145.1. Taxonomy (NCBI): domain Eukaryota; kingdom Metazoa; phylum Chordata; class Actinopteri; order Salmoniformes; family Salmonidae; genus Thymallus; species Thymallus thymallus. The sequence continues at coordinate 27,446,259 of CM042384.1, forward strand.
CTCTCTTTCTATCTCTCTCCATCTATGTGTATCCTCTTTCTCCTGCTCTCTTTCTCTTCCTCCCTCTACCTCTCCCTCCCTCTCCCTCCCTCTCCCTCCACCTCTCCCCCCCTCTCCCCCCCTCTCCCTTCCTCTACCTCTCCCTCCACCTCTCCCCCCCTCTCCCTTCCTCTACCTCTCCCTTTACCTCTCCCTCTACCTCTACCTCTCCCTCCCTCTTTCTCTTCCTTCCTCTACCCCTAACTCCCACACAGGCATCTGCAAATGAGAATGAGTTGTTTGATATGAGCCCAGTCTAGGGCTGTGTTGTTGTTGTTGTTGTTGTTGACTTTAGCTGCCTCTTCATCACTAGAGCCATTAAAAGCTAGGTTCAGTTCTGACTTACACACATTTTAAGTACTTTGCTTTCTGCGAGATTTATTTAAAAAGGCCTGCAGTACATAAACACTCCCTCTCTCTGTCTACATCCCCGAATCCTCTTTCAATCTCCTTCTTTTTCTTCTTCTTCTTCTTCTTCTTCTTCTTCTTCTTCTTCTTCTTCTTCTTCTTCTTCTTCTTCTTCTTCTTCGTCTTCTTCTTATTATTATTATTCTACTTCTTCTTCTTCTGTGTTTCTTTATCTGGAGTGAGGAGCTTTGGAAGAAACTAAAACAGATGTGTGTTTTGAAGACTGTGACTGAGACTGAGGCTGCATCTTTCAACTTCACAATAGTCCTTTTTGCCCTTGTAGAAGACATGCCGTTCGGTGGCTAGACTACAAATGTAGCTTGCTTGAAAGAAAATGGATGCTGGTTCCATAACAACGAATAGCCTATATAACAATGGAGTGTTTGACTCTGTAGCAAGTAGAGTGCATTACATCTTCTAGGCTCTGTTGGAATTTGCTTCAGTCATGTGATTGCTCCTGAGTCTCTCATGTTATTCTCTCCTTCTCCCCCTTCCTCTCCATCTCGTATATAATGCCTCCCATCATCCTTCCCTCCCACCCTCTCCTCCCCGTTTCCCTACTCTCCCTCTCCGTCCATCCTCCCCCTCTCTCAGGTGAATGATTGAGAATCAGTGCGAGCTCCTTGCTGTGAGACTCCGCCCGATGCTCCTCCCTCCTCTCAGGGGATGGCCAAGGTCCAGGATGGACACACAAACACATGTGACAGGTACACTACACTTCCTCCCTACGTAGGGCACACAAACACATTACTGTCTACATAGAGTACTTGACTTACAACCTACATATTTCCTACCCCATATACACCCTACATAGGACATTTGCTACCACATATACACCCTACATAGGACATTTGCTACCCCATATACACCCTTCATAGGACATTTGCTACCCCATATACACCCTACATAGGACATTTGCTACCCCATATACACCCTACATAGGACATTTGCTACCCCATATACACCCTACATAGGACATTTGCTACCCCATAATAACACTACATAGGACATTTGCTACCCCATAATAACCCTACATTGGGAACATAATGAATCACTGACTGATACACACTTTTTATTTCTTTGTGCATCTAAACCAGTGTGTGTGTGTGTGCGTGTGTGTGCGTGTGTGTGTGTGCGTGCGTGTGTGTGTGTGTGTGTGTGTGTGTATGTGTGTGTGTGTGTGTGTGTGTGTGTGTGTGTGTGTGTGTGTGTGTGTGTGTGTGTGTGTGTGTGTGTGTGTGTGTGTGTGTGTGTGTGTGTGTGTGTGTGTGTGTGTGTGTGTGTGTGTGTGTATTCCCGGTGCAGCCCTGCAATGTTAGAAGAGAGCCAGGATGGTATGGACAGTGGTAGCCTGACTCCTGGCCCAGCTTCAGCTCGACAGGTCTGCATTCAGCGCCACCCCAGCCAAGGTTTCGGATTCATAGCAGGCAGCCAGAGACCAGTCATCGTACGCTCCGTCTCTGCAGGTAGGCAGGGATCTGTGAGTCTGTGTGTGTGTGTGTGTGTATGAGAGTGAGAGAGCGAGAGAGCGAGAGAGCGACAGATAGATAGAGAGATGACATATGAGTATTGTCAGTTTGATGTCTATGTCTGTGTGTCCGTCCGTTACACATAGACTAAGTGTTCCTCTGCGTGTGTGTGTCTGTATGCTGTCCCAGACGGCCCGTCCATCGGCAAGCTTCTCCCTGGAGACCAGATCCTGGCCATCAACGAGGAGGTGGTGAGCGAGGCTCCCCGGGAGAGAGTCATAGACCTTGTAAGGTAACATCCTTTATATCACCACAGGGGGAGGGTGGAGGGGTGGTGGGTTTGGCGACGAAGTTGCCAACGAAGAGCTTAGGACAGGACAAAGCTTTGGTGGGAACGTTGTTCTAAGCTCATTCAATATGTGAACTCACACAACAAGGCTAAAGTCATGGAGAAATAATCTGTCTCTAAGCCTCATGTGTTCCATAGAAACATAATGAGACAGATGAGTCATTGAATCACAGAGAACAGGGAGGAGGTCTAGCAGGTAAAAACAGGACAGTTTCTTCCAATGCCACAGCTCTAGTGTTACCTAACCCACTCCACACTGCCCTCTCTTCTTTGCTGCCTGTTCTCCCTATAGATGCTGCAAAGACTCCATAGTTCTCACTGTCCTGCAGCCTCACCAGGTAACAAAACACAGCTCTCGCTCACCGTTTCTCTCTCCCTCTTTCTCCTTTGACGTTATCAAGCTCTATCTGTATCTCTTTATCACTCCATGTCTCTCTCCCCCCTTCTCTCTTCCTCATTCTCTCTCTCTCTCTCTCTCTCTCTCTCCCTAATTCTCTCTCTCCCTCATTCTCTCTCTCATTCTCTCTCTCTCATTATCTCTCTCTCCCTCATTCTCTCTCTCTCTCTCTCTCTCTCTCATTATCTCTCTCTTTCTCATTATCTCTCTCATTCTTTCTCTCCCTCATTCTCTCTCTCTCTCTCATTATCTCTCTCCTTCATTCTCTCTCTCTCTCTCTCTCTCCATTTGTACTGTGTGTCATGTGATTGTCAGTAAGTACTCTTCACACATACACTAAAAACAAATGGTTCTATATATCACAAGAGAGCATGAGAAGAGGGGAGGAGGTGGTTATTTGGCTTGTAACCATAGCTGAACCCTTTTTGGTCTATAAAGAACCATGCTCATAAGGTTCTAAATGGAACCTGTATGGTGCTATAAAGAACCCTTTCTGAAGGTTGTATAAAGAACCATAAAAAAAAGGTTCTATATAGCACCAAAAATGGGTTCCACTATAGTTACAACCTTTTTGGGGGATATATAGAAACCTGTTTTATGGTTCTTTATAGAACCTTCCTGGAGAACGGCTCTACACTGAGTATACAAAACATTAGGAACGCCTTCCTAATATTGAGTTGCAACCCCCTTTTGCCCTCAGAACATTCCATAGGTGTTATTGTTGTGTTTATTGACAAGTTGAAAGGCTGGGGTTCGCTGAAGAGAGAATTGAGAACCACTAAACATTCTCAGTTGACACAAGGCCATATGTTTTTCACAAGACACTGTCACTGGCCGTAATCATATATACAGTTGAAGTAGGAAGTTCACATACACTTAAGTTGAAGTCATTAAAACTCATTTTTCAACCACTCCACAGATTTCACTATAGTTTTGGCAAGTCGGTTATGACATCTACTTTGTGCATGACACAAGTAATTCTTCCAACAATTGTTTACAGACTGATTATTTCACTTATAATTCACTATATCACAATTCCAGTGGGTCAGAAGTTTACATTCACTAAGTTGACTGTGCCTTTAAACAGCTTGGAAAATTCCAGAAAATGTTGTCATGGCTTTAGAAGCTAATTGACATCATTTGAGTCAATTGAAGGTGTAACTGTGGATGTATTTCAAGGCCTACCTTCAAACTCATCATGGGAAAATCAAAAGAAGTCAGCCAAGACCTCAGAAAAAAAATTGTAGACCTCCACAAGTCTGGTTCATCCTTGGGAGCAATTTCCAAACGCCACCATGTTCATCTGTACAAACAATAGTACGCAAGTATAAACACCATGGGACCACGCAGCCATCATACCGCTCAGGAAGGAGATCTGTCTCCTAGAGATTAACGTACTTTGGTGAGAAAAGTACAAATCAATCCCAGAACAACAGAAAAGGACCTTGTGAAGATGCTGGAGGAAACAGGTACAAAAGTATTTATATCCACAGTAAAACGAGTCCTATATCGACATAACCTGAAAGGCCGCTCAGCAAGGAAGAAGCCACTGCTCAAAAACTGCCATAAAAAACGACGGTTTGCAACTGCACATGGGGACAACGATCATACTTTTTGGAGAAAAGTCCTCTGGTCTGATGAAACAGAAATAGAACTGTTTGGCCATAATGACCATTGTTATGTTTGGAGGAAAAAGAAGGAGGCTTGCAAGCCGAAGAACACCATACCAACCGTGAAGGACGGGGGTGGCAGCATCATGTTGTGCGGGTGCTTTGCTGCAGGAGGGACTGGTGCACTTCACAAAATAGATGGCATCAAAAGGAAGGAAAATTATATGGATATATTGAAGCAACATCTCAAGACATCAGTCAGGAAGTTAAAGCTTGATCGCAAATGGGTCTTCCAAATGGAAGTTGTGGCAAAATGGCTTAAGGACAACAAAGTCAAGGTATTGGAGTGGCCGTCACAAAGCCCTGACCTCAACCTATAGAACATTTGTGAGCAGAACTGAAAAAGCTTGTGCGAGCAAGGAGGCCTACAAACCTGACTCAGTTACACCAGTTCTGTCAGGAGGAATGGGCCAAAATTCACCCAACTTATTGTGGGAAGCTTGTGGAAAGCTACCCAAAACATTTGACCCAAGTTAAGCAATTTGTCACGTTCGGGTGTGTAGAGAGACCGTTCGGGTGTGTAGAGAGGCGCAGCGTATCCATAGTTCGACATATTTATTTAACTGAATGACGAACTATACAAAATAACAACACACGTAGCACGAACACGAGACAACATAACAATGAACCACGCATTACGAGTGGAACACAGACATATAAGTAGGATCCCTAATTAGAGGTAACGCAATGCAGCTGCCTCTAATTAGGGATCCCACACACAACACCACACAGACGTAGAATTACTAGAACTGCCAGACTCTGACCATAGAAAAATAGAGAAGCAAAGCTTCTCTATGGCCAGAGCCTGACAGTACCCCCCCCCAAAGGCGCGGACTCCCGGCCGCAAGAAAAACAAACAACATGAGGGAAGGGTCAGGGAGGGAAAAAACATCCAATAGTAACTATCGCCGGTGGCGGTTCCGGCCCTGGCGAAGTGGATAGCTTCCTCCCCTTTTCTACTGGGCCCGAACTGGACCCCGGTGTGGCTGGCGACTCAGGCCATTTAAAGGGGCAACCCACTAGTCCAGGAAATGACCATGGTGGGGCAAAAGGCTCAGGCCATGGAGCGGGGCAAATAACCGGGCCAGGACTGGGCACCGGTGTAACAGGCGACTCCGGCCATATAAAGGGGCAACCCACCGGTCCTAGAAATGACCATGGTGGGGGAAAAGGCTCAGGCCATGGAGTGGGGCAAATAACCGGGCCAGGACTGGGCACCGGTGTGGCAGGTGACTCCGGCCATATAAAGTGGCAACCCACCGGTCCTGGAAACAACAATGGTGGGGAAATAAGTTCAGGCCATGGAGCGGGGCAAATAACCGGGCCAGGACTGAGCACCGGTGTGGCAGGCGACTCCGGCCATATAATCGTCACGGGAGGCTCCGGGCTGTCGATCGTCACGGAAGGTTCCGGGCTGTCGATCGTCACGGAAGGTTCCGGGCTGCCGATCGTCACGGAAGGTTCCGGGCTGTCGAGCGTCACGGGAGGTTCCGGGCTGTCGAGCGTCACGGGAGGTTCCGGGCTGTCGAGCGTCACGGGAGGTTCCGGGCTGTCGAGCGTCACGGGAGGTTCCGGGCTGTCGAGCGTCACGGGAGGTTCCGGGCTGTCGAGCGTCACGGGAGGCTCCGGGCTGTCGAGCGTCACGGGAGGCTCCGGGCTGTCGAGCGTCACGGGAGGCTCCGGGCTGTCGAGCGTCACGGGAGGTTCCGGGCTGTCGAGCGTCACGGGAGGTTCCGGGCTGTCGAGCGTCACGGGAGGTTCCGGGCTGTCGAGCGTCACGGGAGGCTCCGGGCTGTCGAGCGTCACGGGAGGCTCCGGGCTGTCGAGCGTCACGGGAGGCTCCGGGCTGTCGACCATCACGGGAGGCTCCGGGCTGTCGAGTATCACGGGAGGCTCCGGGCTGTCGACCATCACGGGAGGCTCCGGGTTGTCGACCATCATGGGAGGCTCCGGGTTGTCGACCATCACGGGAGGCTCCGGGTTGTCGACCATCACAGGAGTCTCCGGGCTGTCGACTATCACGGGAGTCTCCGGGCTGATGAGGCGCACCGACGGTCTGGTGCGTGTAGCCGGCACTGGAGGTACCTGGCTGGGCACACGCACTGGAGGTCGAGTGCGGGGAGTCGGCACGGGACGTACCAGACTGGAGAGGCGCACTGGAGGCTTAGTGCGTGGAGCCGCTACTGGAGGAACCTGGCTGGGCACACGCACTGGAGGTCGAGTGCGGGGAGTCGGCACGGGACGTACCGGACTGGAGAGGCGCACTGGAGGCCTGGTGCGTGGAGCTGGCACTGGAGGTACCTGGCTGGGCACACGCACTGGAGGTCGAGTGCGGGGAGTCGGCACGGGACGTACCGGACTGGGGAGGCGCACTGGAAGCCTGGTGCGTGAAGTCGGCACTGGTGGCACATGACTAATAACACGCACTTCAGGGCGAGTGCGGGGAGCAGGCACAGGACGTACCTGACTGGGAATGCGCACTGGAAGCCTGGTGCGTGAAGTCGGCACTGGTGGCACATGACTAATAACACGCACTTCAGGGCGAGTGCGGGGAGCAGGCACAGGACGTACCTGACTGGGAAGGCGCACTGGAAGCCTGGTGCGTGAAGTCGGCACATGTGGCACAGGACTAATAACACGCACCTCAGGGCTAGTGCGGGGAGCAGGCACATGACGTACCGAACTGGAGAGGCGCACTGGAGGCCTGGTGCGTGAAGTCGGCACTGGTGGCACATGACTAATAACACGCACTTCAGGGCGAGTGCGGGGAGCAGGGACAGGACGTACCTGACTGGGAAGGCGCACTGGAAGCCTGGTGCGTGAAGTCGGCACATGTGGCACAGGACTAATAACACGCACCTCAGGGCTAGTGCGGGGAGCAGGCACATGACGTACCGGACTGGGGAGGCGCACTGGAAGCCTGGTGCGTGAAGTCGGCACATGTGGCACAGGACTAATAACACGCACCTCAGGGCTAGTGCGGGGAACAGGCACAGGACGTACCTGACTGGAGACGCGCACTGGAAGCCTGGTGCGTGGAGTCGGCACCTGTGGCACAGGACTAATAACACGCACCTCAGGGCTAGTGCGGGGAACAGGCACATGACGTACCGGCCTGGAGAGGCGCACTGGAGTGTAGCAGACGGCCGGACCCAGACTGGGCACCGGTGAAGCGGACTGCTCTGACACTGGAGTGTAGCAGACGGCCTGACCCAGACTGGGCACCGATGGAACGGATTGTTCTGGCACTGGAGTTCTCACACGTGAAACCGGCATAGGACATACTGGATTGGGGATGTACAATGGAGACTCGGCGCGGGATGTAGACAGTAAACGACCCGGACTGGGGATGCACACCGTGGGCACCTTTAACTCCAGCTCCCTCCGCTCGTTCTCACATTCTTCCCGATTACGCCTACACAGCTCCATAATGTCACAAAATACCCCCTTCAGGTATTCCTCTTCCTCCTTCTCCACCGTATTCCACATGGAGAGTGGTACTGGCTCGTCCTCCTCGTAGCCAGACCAACCCCATAGCCCCCCCCCGAAATTTTCTTGGGGTTGCCTACGGGCTCCGTTACCTCCGTTTACTCGATTACGCCGTTGTCTTCCTTTCTTCCTCTCCGTTTCTCCAGATTTTCGCTGCTTGGTCGGGTGGTGGTTCATTCTGTCACGTTCGGGTGTGTAGAGAGACCAAGGCGCAGCGTATCCATAGTTCGACATATTTATTTAACTGAATGACGAACTATACAAAATAACAAATACAATATATATTGAAAGGAACACACGTAGCACGAACACGAGACAACATAACAATGAACCACGCATTACGAGTGGAACACAGACATATAAGTAGGATCCCTAATTAGAGGTAACGCAATGCAGCTGCCTCTAATTAGGGATCCCACACACAACACCACACAGACGTAGAATTACTAGAACTGCCAGACTCTGACCATAGAAATATAGAGAAGCAAAGCTTCTCTATGGCCAGAGCCTGACACAATTTAAAGGCAATGCTACCAAATACTAATTGAGTTTTTGTAAACTATTGACCCACTGGGAATGTGATGAAAGAAATACAAGCTTAAATAAATAATTCTCTCTACTATTATTCTGACATTTCACATTCTTAAAATAAAGTGGTGATCCTAACTGACCTAAGACATGGCATTTTTACTAGGATTAAATGTCAGGAATTGTGAAAAACTGAGTTTAAATGTATTTGGCTAAGGTGTATGTAAACTTCTGACTTCAACTGTATTATGTAATAACATACCACAACACACTAGATACACTGGAATAACTCTCTCACTCACGGTTGCACAGAGCTGTGAACAAACCACGTCCCCAAATATTCAAATGAGCCGTTATCCTTACATTCAGTGGTGGAAGCGTACCCAATTGTCATACTTGAGTAAAAGTAAAGATACCTTAATAGAAAATGAAGTAAAATTTAAAGTCACCCAGTAAAATACTACATAAGTAAAAGTCTAAAAGTTTTGGGTTTTACATATACTTAAGTATCAAACGTGAAAGTATAAATCATTTTAAATTCCTTATATTAAGCAAACCAGACCGCACCATTGTCTTGTTTTTTGTATTTACGGATAGCCAGGGGCACACGCCAACACTTAGACATAATTTACAAGCGAAGCATTTGTGTTTAGTGAGTCCTCCAGATCAGAGGCAGTAGGGTTGACCAGGGATGTTCTCTTGATAAGTGTGTCCTGCTAAGCATTCAAAATGTAACTAGTACTTTTGGGTGTCAGTGAACATGTATAGATTTTTTAGGAATGTAGTGGAGTAAAAGTTTTCACAAATATAAATAGTAAAGTAAAGTACATATACCCCCCCCCCCAAAAAAACATAAGAAGTACTTTCAAGCAGTTTTACTTAAGTACTTTACACCACTGCGTACATTTTAATTATCACTAAAAAAGGAACGAACCCTTTTTTGAACTGTAAATAACCATTGGCCTCAAATGGTTCTTTGGGTCTGTATGGTTCCACATAGAACCATCACCCTTCCCAAAGAACCCTTGAGGAACCCTCATTGTTTAGTGTGCAGTGCTGCTAAACACAATCCCCTCTATAGGCTACATGGCTACTGCTAAACACAATCCCCTCTATAGGCTACATGGCTACTGCTAAACACAATCACCTCTATAGGCTACATGGCTACTGCTAAACACAATCACCTCTATAGGCTACATGGCTACTGCTAAACACAATCCCCTCTATAGGCTACATGGCTACTGCTAAACACAATCACCTCTATAGGCTACATGGCTACTGCTAAACACAATCACCTCTATAGGCTACATGGCTACTGCTAAACACAATCACCTCTATAGGCTACATGGCTACTGCTAAACACAATCACCTCTATAGGCTACATGGCTACTGCTAAACACAATCACCTCTATAGGCTACATGGCTACTGCTAAACACAATCACCTCTATAGGCTACATGGCTACTGCTAAACACAATCACCTCTATAGGCTACATGGCTACTGCTAAACACAATCACCTCTATAGGCTACATGGCTACTGCTAAACACATTCACCTCTATAGGCTACACGACTACTGCTAAACACAATCACCTCTATAGGCTACACGACTACTGCTAGACTTCCTCGTCTCAACAGTCTGTTTTAAGAGCACTATTTACTTTGTAAATACAGACCCATGCTCAGCCAGGCATGTAATGAAATGTTCATGTAAAATGTCCTAATTATTTCACCATCTGACTAAAACATAACTAAATGGGTTCAAAGCATAAAATCAAATGAAAACTTTTCTAATTTGTTTAATTTAATTGTTAATGCAGTGAATAAACCCTAAATTACTTATAAGCTATGGAGACAGACAGATCTGTTGTTTCTCCTTGTTCTTTCCTCTCCTCTCCTCTCATCCAGTCACCTGTTTCTTCTTCTCTTTCCTCTCCTCTCATCCAGTCACCTGTTTCTTCTTCTCTTTCCTCTCCTCTCCTCTCATCCAGTCACCTGTTTCTTCTTCTCTTTCCTCTCCTCTCATCCAGTCACCTGTTTCTTCTTCTCTTTCCTCTCCTCTACTCTCATCCAGTCACCTGTTTCTTCTTCTCTTTCCTCTCCTCTCATCCAGTCACCTGTTTCTTCCTCTCCTCTCTTCCAGTCCCCTGTTTCTTCCTCTCCTCTCCTCTCTTCCAGTCACCTGTTTCTTCTTCTCTCTTCCAGTCACCTGTTTCTTCCTCTCCTCTCCTCTCTTCCAGTCACCTGTTTCTTCTCCTCTCTTCCAGTCACCTGTTTCTTCCTCTCTTTACTCTCCTCTCTTCCAGTCACCTGTTTCTTCCTCTCTCTCCTCTCCTCTCTTTCAGTCACCTGTTTCTTCCTCTCCTCTCCTCTCCTCTCCTCTCCTCTCCTCTCCTCTCCTCTCCTCTCCTCTCCTCTCCTCTCCTCTCCTCTCCTCTCCTCTCCTCTCTTCCAGTCACCTGTTTCTTCCTCTCTCTTCCAGTCTCCTAAGTCAGCCTTTATAAGTGCAGCGAAGAAGGCTCATCTGAGAACCAACCCGCCCAAAGTGCGCTTTTCAGAACAAGTGTCCTTCAGTGACCCAGACTCAGTAAGTATACTCTTTCTCACTCTCTCTATTTTTCTCTAACACAATTGTTCTCACTACTCACTCTTTCTCTCTAAAATGTTCTCCTCTATGTATTGTCCCTTTACCCTGGGTCTGAGCCTGTCATCCCGGCTGATTAAACATGGCTGAACATCCTCTTCCTCTCCATCACCTTGTTTGTATTTTGGGTAGCTCACTACCATCAATCAATCAATCAAATGTATTTATAAAGCGCTTTTTACATCAGCCGATGTCACAAAGTGCTATACAGAAACCCAGCCTAAAACCCCAAACAGCAAGCAATGCAGATGTAGAAGCAGCTGCCCTGTGTTGGATCCAAGGCTGTTTAGTATACCAGCACCATACTAAACAGCCTTGGATCCAACACAGGGCAGCTTTTTGATTCTGAATTGCTCTCCTCCAGATCGACGTCCCTCTCTCTGGCAGAGCACAGTCTGCACCTCTAAACTGTTTCTAAGACTGTTAAACATTTACTCACTTGCAGCAGCATCGGCGTTACAGTGTTAGGCTGGCTGAGAGCTGAGATGTCAAGTTTCTGGCTCGTGGCCTTTCATTACCAGGAAAGCAAGCATCCCCTCAGGCATGGCGTACACACACACACATACACACACACACACACACACACACACACACACACACACACACACACACACACACACACACACACACACACACACACACACACACACACACACACACACACACACACACACACACACACACACACACACACACACACACAGCAGTCAGGGGGCTAAGGGGGATCAATAACACACATGATAATACCATAGATCTCCCCTGTAGCCTGGATTAGACTGCATGTAGACCCCTTGTATACAAATACAGGGGGAGAGAGATGGTCCTTCTCACCTAGGTGGAGGCCTTATACAGGGAGAGAGAGATGGCCCTTCTCCCCTGGGTGAAGGCCTGATACAGGGAGAGAGAGATGGCCCTTCTCCCCTGGGTGGAGGCCTGATACAGGGAGAGAGAGATGGCCCTTCTCCCCTGGGTGGAGGCCTGATACAGGGAGAGAGAGATGGCCCTTCTCCCCTGGGTGGAATTATAGAAAAATTCTCGGGGGGGGCGGGCTCTCGGATGGTTGAGGGGCAGCTCTTGGGGAACTGTGGGGGGGGGGGGTCTTGGAGGGCTGGTGGCCTGGCGGTTGGGAGCTTGGGCCTGTGGCTGATGGGTCGCTGGTTCATGTCCACGTTTTTGACCTTGTGGGAGATCTGTCGACGTGTATTTGAGCAGGGCGTTGACCCTGTTTGCTTCTGTGGGTGACTCTGGATGGGAGTCTGTTAGATGACTGAATGTGATGTAGATGTTGAGCGGCTTCACTGCAAGTAGATTGTATGTTTTAATATTCAATAAAAAATAAAGATACATTCTGTTGATCAGAGCTGGAGGCAGAGGGAGGGAGGTGAGGGGAGGAAGAGGGTTAGCGCTTTTTAAAGATCAGACCATCCCCCTTCGGCAGAGCGTTTAATCATGTCTATCCGTCTCCTGTGATCAGAGGCTGGGAGTGGGGATTGATTGGTTTGGACTTGCTTATCAGTGCAGACCACCTAACCTGAGCGTCTGAAATGTATCAACGTAGAGGGAAAGAGAGATGAGGCGGCTATATATTCAGCCACGACTACATCTACTTTGTGTGCATCCCAAATGGCACCCTATTCTCTACATAGTGCACTACTTTTGACAAGAGCCATGGTAACTATATAGGAAATAGGGTGCCATTTGGGAGGCAGCCGTGCCTGCACTGCACTGCACTGCTCCATGCTCGGCTCACACAGCACATTCTGTTATGCTAAATTCAACCTTTACTTCTGCCACCATCATCCCCCTCGGGTCTTAGAGAGAAGCCATGGTGGACTAGGTGGAATTCTAAACTACGCCCTTTTTGGGTTTGGAAAGGGTTTTATATGGAACCTAAAAGGGTTCTACCTGGAACCGAAAGGGGTTCTTAAAAGGGTTCTCCAATGGGGACAGAAAGTGTAGCCTGGTTGACATCTTCTGTGCATACACCTGTAGTGTAGTCAGTCTCTAAATTATAAACAAATTTACTGAAGGAATCAGTAAATAGCAGACACTCTTATCCAGAGAGACTTACATAAGCAATTAGGGTTAAGTGCCTTGCACTTTCAGCCTTGTACCTTGTACACTTTCAGTTACTGGCCCAACAGTCCTAACCACTAGGCTGCCTACCTGTGAGGGGCTTCTATCTTCACCAAGTGATTTTCAGAACAGCAGTGGATGCTTGTGATGTGTGTGTGTGTATAACAGGCCCAACTCTCTCTACTTCCCTCATACACCCTCCTGATGACACCACCTGTGGAGAGAGTGAATACCTGTCACGGCCCATCTCCCTACCTGAAACTTTTCTGATGAGTGGCTGATAAAAGTCGAATAACCTTGAGTCAGCAGGCCTCCTGCAGCTCTCCCTGGCCTACACAACCACCACACTTTATAGTCTATTCAACCAGCTATCTTCCAATTATACTTGCAGGCACCGGCGCATACTTATTAAATGGATGTATTGAGGAAATGTAGCTGGAACTCTGAAAGCTCCAGCCTCGTCTCTTCTTAAATGCTTTTAAGAAGGGCCTCGTCCCTCTGCACATTCCACAGTTCCGGAGTTTCAACTTCATCCAATTATAGCCCTGATCCCCTACTCTGGGGTTGATTAAATGTACTGTACCATATTGATTTAGGATATTAACCTTTAAGTACTTTCTCAGATACCTCATCTTGCCTCTCTCTTACTGCTAGAAGAGGCACTAAGGTTTTATGTTTGCTCTCTCTTTCTTTCTCTCCCTCTCTATCTCTCTCTCCCTCTCTCTCTCCACCCTCTCTCTCTACCTCTCTGTCTCTCCATCTCTCTCTCTACCTCTCTGTCTCCACCCTCTCTCTCTACCTCTCTGTCTCTCCATCTCTCTCTCTACCTCTCTCTCTTGACCCTCTCTCTCTCCCTCTCTATCTCTCTCTCCCTCTCTGTCTCCACCCTCTCTCTCTACCTCTCTGTCTCCACCCTCTCTCTCTACCTCTCTGTCTCCACCCTCTCTCTCTACCTCTCTCTCTTGACCCTCTCTCCACCCTCTCTCTCTACCTCTCTCTCTCCACCCTCTCTCCACCCTCTCTCTCTCCCTCTCTCTCTCCCTCTCTCTCTCCACCCTCTCTCTCTCCCTCTCTCTCTCCACCCTCTCTCTCTCCACCCTCTCTCTCTCCACCCTCTCTCTCTCCACCCTCTCTCTCTCTCTCTCCCTCTCTATCTCTCTCTCTCTCTCCCTCTCTATCTCTCTATCTCTCTCCCTCTCTCTCTCTCTCTCTCCCTCTCTCTCTCTCTCTCCCTCTCTGTCTCTCCATCTCTCTCTCACACAGACCATGCTAAAGGACGACTCTTTGCTACTCATACCAAATGTGCTGAAGGTGTTTCTGGAGAACGGTCAGATCAAGTCCTTTACGTTTGACAGCCGCACCACCGTCAGGGTACGTATACTGTACAGTGTATTACCAACAGAACGAATGTGAAAATTGGTTTAAAATGGTCGCCCTCTGCTGGTGATTTTCAGGATGTGCAATGATACAAGTAAAAGGAGTGCTTTGATTGGTTACGTTGCCTACTGTGCCCATCTATCTGTATAAAATGGGCCATAACTAAAAGTAGCAGAGATCCCACACATAGAGTATATTATGTTTAACAATACATTTTAAAATACTACTCATATTACAGAGCAAGGATAAAGCTTCATATAACACCCATATTACAGAGCAAGGACAAAGCTTCATATAACACCCATATTACAGAGCAAGGACAAAGCTTCATATAACACCCATATTACAGAGCAAGGACAAAGCTTCATATAACACCCATATTACAGAGCAAGGACAAAGCTTCATATAACACCCATATTACAGAGCAAGGACAAAGCTTCATATAACACCAAATGTTGCTTTGTAGAACCTACAGATGAAACATTATCAACTTGAAAACTGATTGGATTTTGCTAAATGTCATCCACGTGTTGGGAATCCAACTGTTTTTTTTAAACTCAACCAAATGTAAATAAAAACTAGACCTACTGACGTCTGTGACCAGTGGGTATAAACCATCATAAAAATATTTTTAACGACGGCACAGGCCTAGTTATAAGAAGCACACTTCCTTCAATTCCCAGGATTTTATAATGGCTGTGATTGCGTCTCAAATGGCACCCTATTCCCTATATAGTGCACTACCTTTGACCCAAGCCCTATGGGTTCTGGTCAAAACTAGTGCGCTAAAAAGGCAACAGGGTGCCATTTGGGACACATTCTATAATATTGTAATGACATCCAGCAGTCAGTCAAGAGACAGATAGAAGTCATTACCATCCACTATCATCTACTGAGACGACCCTGACATCTCTTACCAGACTCATTAAGGCACAATATTAGATTTCAGACATCTCTTTTCCCGCTCATTCAGGGAACGAGGGATGGAGAAATTAATGGAGAGAGAGAGCGAGAGAGAAAGGGAGGGAGGGAGTACAATTATTGGAGTTTTCTCCATCCACTGTTTGTTTGTGTGGCAGATTTTTGTCGTTGTAATCCTTGGTTAATAAGCTGCAGCTTATCCTTGTTTGGTTTTAGCAGAGTCAGTTTGTGTCCGCACCATTGTGATTCAAGGTGAATGTATCTCCGTCTCTGTTGCTAAGATATTCAGCCACTATCTACCCTTCCATTTAAGAGATTACAGTACTCAAACTACCCAATATGATAGTGGCTGGCTGCACACACACACACACACACACACACACACACACACACACACACACACACACACACACACACACACACACACACACACACACACACACACACACACACACTCACACACACACTCACACTATCCAAGTACTGTATTTGTCTGAGTTCAAAATCTGTTATGAAACCCTCAGGCATAGTAGTCACAAGGCAAGGAGCAGAAACAAGACTATACAGTGTCTGAGTCCCAAATGACACCCTATTACCTATATAGTGCACTGAGCAACAAGTGAAGGACAAACACCATTGTAAATACAACCCATATTTATGTTGATTTATTTTCGTCGTTACAACACTGTATATAAACATAATATGACATTTGAAATGTCTTTAGTTTTTTTGGATCTTCTGTGAGTGTAATGTTTACTGTTAATTCTTTATTGTTTATTTCAATTTTGATTATTATCTACTTCACTTGCTTCGGCAATGTTAACATATGTTTCCCATGATAATAAAGCCCTAGAATAGAATAGAATTGAGAGAGAGAGAGAGAGAGAGAGAGGAGGAGGAGGAGGGGGGGGGGGGGCTGGGGGGCGGCACAGCACACAAGAAGGCTAGTAAAAATAATTATGCGAGAAATTGTGATGGAAAAGCCTTTATTCACAAATACTGATATAATAACCATCATGTCGAAGTGATATGGTGTGTAGTCCTCCCACTACAGATGAAATAGTTCTGATGAACTTCACAGGGTGGTGAAAGTGCACAGTGATCTTGATGCTCCTTTCCAATATCTTATTCTGGTGACATGATGATCGATGCTTGACTGCCGTTTGACAAATACATATATTCATGCTCATATCGATAATAATCTCATTGTAGACTAGGCTACCAGCACTATATCTGTGAGCTGTTGGCTAGAGAGCACAAGCCAAAACCAGAGAAGGCACATTTGCTATTTAACGCAACAGTTTTTGTGACAAAACTATCGGTAGAGTTGAAAATGCGATGGAAACACATTGAACTTTAGATTCTTATTCGGCACATGAGAAACTAACCTCGGCAAGTCCGTTTGGTGGAAACACATCACTGGTGGGAAAATGCACATATTTTAGAAAATGTAACACTGTGAGAGAACAAATAGGGCTCTAGCCTGTATTTACTCTGGTCATTGTTGACACATGGTATGCATCCCAAATAATACACTATTCCCTTTCCGTACATAGTGCACTACTTTTGACCATCAGTGCACTATTACAGGGAATAGGGTGCCATTGTGGACAAATAGAAAGCCAGGTTTTATTTTCCTCTCTGGCAGGTCATCAGATAGGAAATGACCTCTGAAGCCCTCAGTGGAGAAGATAACAGGACGGTTTGGTATATTTGTGCCACAAGCAGAAAAACAGATAAAAATCAGAACACAGGAGGACGTTAAATATTTCATAAATATTGCAAGAGATAAATGCTATCCATAAACTCCAAATAAATCTCTCCCTCTCTAGGATGTGATCTCGTCCCTGCAGGACCGGCTGTCCCTGCGTTACATCGAGCACTTTGCCCTGGTGCTGGAGTCAGGTGGGCTGGACCAGAACCAGAGACTACACCTGCTGCAGGAGAACCAGCCGCTCTCACATGTAAGGGAGCCAACAGTTACTGTATTCCTCCTGATTACCGTGTTACAGTCATTCTAAGAGCAGTGTAGGTGTCATATAGCCTGGTTAAACCAGACTGAATCAACTGTTACTGTATTCCTCCTGATTACTGTGTTACAGAGCAGTGTAGGTGTAATATAGCCTGGTTAAACCAGACTGAATCAACTGTTACTGTATTCCTCCTGATTACTGTGTTACAGAGCAGTGTAGGTGTAATCTAGCCTGGTTAAACCAGACTGAATCAACTGTTACTGTATTCCTCCTGATTACTGTGTTACAGAGCAGTGTAGGTGTAATATAGCCTGGTTAAACCAGACTGATTCAACAGTTACTGTATTCCTCCTGATTACTGTGTTACAGAGCAGTGTAGGTGTAATATAGCCTGGTTAAACCAGACTGATTCAACAGTTACTGTATTCCTCCTGATTACTGTGTTACAGTCATTCTAGGGTGATTCTCACGAAATCTTGGTTTCAAAGATTTCAAACATGAAATCTTTAAAAAGACTTGCATCATGAGAATGGGGGTGTAATCTCCTGATTACTGTGTTACAGAGCAGTGTAGGTGTAATCTAGCCTGGTTAAACCAGACTGAATTATTTCCAAGGACAAAGCCCTTCAGACCATGGCAATTTTCCTGTACTCATGTTTGCACTCATAGAAATAGAATGTATAGATTAGATAGATTGCATTACACTCGATATGTCATGGTATCACCTTCCATTGGCTAGCAGTGTTGGTCTACTATGTCGTGAAGGAAACTGTTATGATATAGATGTTATTCATGCCGTCTCCCTGTCTCTCAGGTGGTGCACAGGACGTATTTCCAGGGGATGAAATGTCTCTTCCGCATCTGTTTCTTCCCCAAGGATCCAGCAGACCTGCTCAGGAGGGACCCTGCAGCATTCGAGTACCTCTACATACAGGTGGGGATACAGCCTTCAGGTGCCTCTACAGGTGGGGATACAGCTTTCAGGTACCTCTAGGTGGGGATACCATGAATACAAACCTCAGGATTCTGTTTGGATCGTCAAGGGGTTTGTTCCGCAGCGGAGCCCCCTCAGCCCACTGAGCCAACTAAAGAATTAGAACCTCTGGCACACATGAGTAGTTCCAGATGTATGTCCTTCTCTCTCATTCTAGAATTATAGTCAATTCTAGAGTCATAGTAAATCTCACACGCTAGAGATTCTGCCATACCAAGATGTTATATAGATGTAGAACAATTTCACATCACGTCCCACACAAATCAATGAAGTATTCAGCACAACTTCAATATCTCTCTGTCTCACCCCTTTGCATAAGATTGCTGGAAGAGGTTCCTGACGGGCAGGGGACATCCATCTCTGTTATAGCTGTGCCTAAAACTGTATAACCTGAAAAACATGACATTACCCCCACCACAGAGTCGAAATGACGTCATCAAAGAGCGCTTCGGCATGGACTGGAAGTCTGACGTCACACTGCAGCTGGCGGCTCTTCATATCTACATTACAGTGTCGTCGGCCAGACCTAATCAGAAGATCTCGCTCAAGAATGTGGAGTAAGTGTGTGTGTGTATGTGTGTGTGCGTGTTTTACGACAAAATGGATCGCTCAGCTGCATGACTCATCACTCAGACACTTCACAGACCTCCGTATTCCATTATATTTCATAAAAAATGTCTTAGCTCTAATATGCTGAAGTGTGGTATCCAGCTGAGCTTCTAAAAGTATATCAAAATGATCCATAATTAATCCATCTAATATTAAAAGCAGAAACCACTCAAACCACAAGCTCAAGTCACTCTGACACCAATAAATTCCTTTTAGAATGAAAATTCCATTGGGTCACACATTTAGTAATATCCCCAACGTACCAGATAACTAGATAACTCTGTCAGACAGACATTCCCAGATAACTAAATAACTATTCTGAACAAAAATATGAATTCAACATGTAAAGTGTTGGTCCCATGTTTCATGAGCTGAAATAAAAGATCCCAGAAATGTTCCATACGCACAAAAAGCGTATTTCTCTCAAATTGTGTACAAACTTGTTTACATCCCTGTTAATGAGCATTTCTCCTTTGCCAAGATAATCCATCCACCTGACAGGTGTGGCATATCAAGAATATAATTAAACAGCATGATCATTACACAGGTGCACCTTGTGCTGGGGACAATAAAAGACCACTCTAAAATGTGCAGTTTTGTCACACAACACAATGCCACAGATGTCTCAAGTTTTGAGGGAGCGTGCAACTGGCATGCTGACTGCAGGAATGTCCACCAGAGCTGTTGCCAGATAATTTAATGTTAATTTCTCTACCATAAGCCACCTCTAACGTCATTTTAGAGAATATGGCAGTGCGTCCAATCGGCCTCACAACCGCAGACCATGTGCAACCACGCCAGCTCAGGAACTACACATCAGGCTTCTTTCCTGTGGGATCGTCTGAGACCAGCCACCCGGACAGCTCATGAAATTGTGGGTTTGCACAAGTGAAGAATTTCTGCACAAACTATCAGAAACCATCTCAGGGAAGCTCATCTGCGTGTTCGTCATCCTCACCAGGGTCTTGACCTGACTGCAGTTCGGCGCCGCAACCTACTTCGATGGCCACTGGCACGCTGGAGAAGTGTGCTCTTCACGGATGAATCACAGTTTCAAATGTACAGGGCAAATGGCGAGTGGTTTGCTCTTGTCATCGTTGAGAACAGAGTTCCCCATGGTCACGGTAGGGTTATGGTATGGGCAGGTACAAGCTACGGACAACAAACACAATTTTATTTATCAATGGCAATTTGAATGCACAGAGACACCGTGACGAGATCCTGAGGCCCATTGTCATGCCATTCATCCACGACCATCACCTCATGTTTCAGCATGATCATGCATGGCCTCATGTTGCAAGGATCTGTACACAATTCCTGGAAGCTGAAAAAATCCCAATTCATCCATGGCCTGCATACTCACCAGACATGTCACCCATTGAGCATGTTTGGGATGCTCTGGATCGACGTGTACGACGTGCGTGTTCCAGTTCCTGCCAATATCCAACAACTTCGCAGCCATTGAAAAGGAGTGGGACAACATTTCATAGGCCACAATCAACAGCCTGATCAACTCTATGTGAAGGAGATGTGTCACGCTGCATGAAGCAAATGGTAGTCCCACCAGATAGTGACTGGTTTTCTGATCCACGCCCCTACCTGTGACCAACATATGCATATCTGTATTCCCAGTCATGTGAATTTCATAGATGAAGGCATAATTTCATTTATTTCAATTTAATGATTTCCTTATATTAACTGTAACTCAATAAAATCTTTGACAGACATTACCAGATAACTAACCTACTCTGACCTCTGACTGACAGACATTACCAGATAACTAACTCACTCTGACTGACAGACATTACCAGATAACTAACTCCCTCTGACTGACAGACATTACCAGATAACTAACTCCCTCTGACTGACAGACATTACCAGATAACTAACTCACTCTGACTGACAGACATGAACAGATAACTAACTCACTGACAGACAGACATTACCAGATAACTAACTCCCTCTGACTGACAGACATTACCAGATAACTAACTCCCTCTGACTGACAAATATTCATTAATTTGACTAATTTAGCATATACTCTTACAATCAGTGCATTCAACTAGAAAAAAACAACCACATAATATGTGAGTGAATACAATGAAATGATAGTCATTGCATTGCATTCAGCCACACAGACAGTCACAGTAGACTCAGTGTACTCCCTCCTGTCTGAGTCTGACTCTAAGGGTGGCCTTGTCAACCCTGTCAGTGTGGCAGAGAACAGGAGAGGTAGCTCCTTGACACTTCTGCGTCCCAACTGGCACCCTATTCCCTTAGTGCACTACTTTTGACCAGGGTCCACAGGGCTATAAAGGGAATAGGGTGCCATTGGGGACATAGCCCTCGAGTCTTCCCTGGGGGTTTCTCCCTGAGATATAGACATGGTCTCACAGCTGTCAGCATCTGATTGATTATATAATTTATCTCTCTCTCTCTCTCGCTCTCTCTCTCTCTCTCTCTCTCTCTCTCTCTCTCTCTCTCTCTCTCTCTCTCTCTTTCTTTCTTTTTTTCTTTCTTTCCTCCTCTCTTCCCTTGCTCTCTACTCTCCCCCCTCCTCTCTCCCCGCCTCTCTTTCTCTCTCTCCCTCCCCAGGAAGGAGTGGGGTCTGGAACCCTTCCTCCCTCTCACTCTGCTGCCTACCATCAAGGAGAAGAATGTGTGTAAGACTCTGTCACAGCTGCTCAAGACCTATCAGCATCTGCCTCCCTCCGGCAACAAGGTGATCTCTCCCCTCTGTCACACAATGACCTTTCGTTCAGTAAATGTTCTCTAGATACAGCATAGATATAACACTAAGTAATTCAGATTCATTGTACCTTTCATCTTGCACTCTCAGTTAAGCAGTTTATCTTTATTTCTGACTGTCTGTGGCGTTTCAAACGTGGTTAAACAGTGTGCTGGTGCCCCTATACATGGCTAATCAGTGACCCCAAGAGGACATGCACCGTATTGCAGTAGAGAATCCACTGGTCATCCTTGGGTGAATCTCAATAGTAGGAGTTAGCAACAGGGCAACCTGTGTCCGTCTTGTCATCCCGGGGTGAATCTCAACCGTGTAAAGTGGCTTTTCCTCCTCGTCTCCTCTCCATCATCACTGATCTGAAATCACAAGATAAGTGAAAGCAATATGGAGGATGCCAACTAAGTTTTTAATTTCACCTGTAATGTTAGTGCACATCAAGGAGAGGAGACGAGTAGAGGGAGCCACTAGAGACTATTGAGACTGGGCCCTTGAGTGTTGTGTTGTGTCTACTGACAGGTCCCTCCTCTCCAGGGAAAGCTGCAGTACATGCGTGTGCTCAACGACCTTCCGCCCTTTGGAGGCTTGCTGTTCCACACCGTCGGACTAGTAATAGCAACATTCTCTTATAAACATTCCCATATCGTCACACTCCTTTATGATGAATTTGATTTCCATAAGAATTTCTCTTATGTCAAGGTACAACTCATGTTTATGTTTTCCTGTAGCCTTGTAGCATCCCAGGCCAGAACTCCAAACTGATATAACAAGTATAGTCAACTCCAACTGATATAACAAGTATAGTCAACTCCAACTGATATAACAAGTATAGTCAACTCAAACTGATATAACAAGCATAGTCAACTCCAAACTGATACTACATACATGTGTATATTTCCTACATATAATCAACACACTTCAATGGCCACTTTTGAAGAATGCATTTCTGAGTTAAGTTCTATAATGTTGTTCCATGAATTGATAGAATGTTTGTTTGATTGATTGATTGACTGATTGATCCACAGGATGAGAAGCAGTCGGCCACTACGCTGCTGGTGGGTCCGCGGCACGGCATCGGTCATGTGATCGACCTCAAAAACAACCTGACCACGGTTCTGACAGAGTTCAGTCGTGTTGCTAAGATACAGCTGCACCGGGAGAACCAGGGCGTTGCCCGCGTAGAGGTGGCGATACAGGAGGCCAAGGTATGTGACATAATGAACACATACAGTGCATTTGGAAAGTATTCAGACCCCTTGACTTTTTCCACATTTTCTTATGTTAAAGTCTCATTCTAAAATTTATATAATATTTTTTTCCTCATCAATCAACACAAAATACCCCATAATGGCCAAGTGAAAACAGGTTTTTAGAAATGTTGGCAAATGTATTAAAAATAAAAAAATAAAATACCTTAATTACATAATTATTAAGACCCTTTGCTATGAGACCCGAAATTGAGCTTAGGTGCATCCTGTTTCCATTGATCATCTTTGAGATGTTTCTACAACTTGATTGGATTCAATTCAATTGATTGGACATGATTTGGAAAAGGCAAACACCTGTATATATAAGGTCCCACAGTTACAGTGCATGTCAGAGCAAAAACCAAGCCAGGAGGTCGAAGGAATATGTGTGTTTTCCTCCCTGTCTCCCTTGCAGAGGTTTTCAAAGGTTTTGAATAGCCTTACTCTAAACTTTTGCATTGCCAAATAGGCTAGGCACGGCAGCAACTACATTTGTCAGTTGGAACACGTGCGGTTTGAACCATTTTCCCATTTAGGGTATTTTCCCATTTACAGATATTAAAGGCAGATAGTGTATGTCCAGGCAACACATCTACGCATGACGGATCATTCTAGACTCAAACGGGGAGGATTCTCACAGATATTCCATTCCAAGTTTCATGCTAAATGCCATGGCAGTTTTGTTATTGTGCAGGGCAAACTGTTCAACATGCCAATCCTGTCTCGGAGCTCTACAGACAATTCCTTCGACCTCATGGCATGGTTTTTGCTCTGACATGCACTGTCAACTGTGGGACCTGATATACTGCCGCTCTATGTATCATGTACCGTGTATCTGTCTTTTGTGTACTTTCGTTGTGGCATTTTGCACCTGCCCTGTGTTTTGTTGTAGCTGCTTGACAATGAAATTACCCCCCCGGGGGATAAATAAAGTACCTATCTATCTATCTATCTATCTATCTATCTATCTATCTATCTATCTATCTATCTATCTATCTATCTATCTATCTATCTATCTATCTATCTATCTATCTATCTATCTATCTATCTATCTATCTATCTATCTATCTATCTATCTATCTATCTATCTATCTATCTATCTATATAGAAAGGTGTGTGCCTTTCCAAATCATGTCCTATCAATTGAATTTACCAAAGGTGGACTACAATCAAGTTGTAGAAACATCTCAAGGATGATTAATGGAAACAGGATGCACCTGTCTCATAGCAAAGGGTCTGAATACTTATGTAAATAAGGTATTTCTGTTTTTTTATATTTAATAGATTTGAAACAATTTCTCAAAACCTGTTTTTGCTTTGTCATTATGGGGTATAGTGTGTAGATGGATGAGAACAAATATGATATTTTATCAGTTTTAGAATAAGGCTGTAACGTAACAAATCGTGGAAAAAGTAAAGGGGTCTGAATACTTTCCGAAGGCACTGTTACATCATTAGATAAAGCAGAAGACACATTTCCGTTGGACCTTGTGTACAATTGGACAATAAAGGGATCATAAACTGAATCTTAATGATCCACTCCCACCACTGCAGCCTCTGGTCCTGTTGATGGAGTGGCCTGATGCCAGTAACTTCGCCTGTCTCATCTCCGGCTACTACAAGCTGTTTGTGGATCCCAAACGAACCATCTTCTACAGGACACCTGGTCAGTCTTATATGATCAAGGCAGGTATGTTAGTAGTCACCTCCTTGATTTATGCTGCTAGTTAGGACTTGCAATGTAACTGCATATTTACAATATTTGTTGAAGTATATGTAAGTCTAGTGTTTCGGGAGGTGTTACAGAGATGCCATTATTATTATTCGTTTTAGATAAAACTGAAAATGTTTTTCATTTTCGGTTAAAATCCTTTCCACACTGTTTGCTTTGGCTACATTTTCTAACAATAAAACTCAATATCCAAACTCAGCCTCCAAAGCCCCATCGACTGCATACCAGCTTGCATCTCAACGATTTCATTGACAGGTCTTTGTGTGTGTCTGCAAGGGTGAGGCATTGCATGTAAACCATTATACTGCACAGAACTCTACTCAATCTACCTGAACTGAAACCTGCTTCTCCATAATGCATCTGTGCATTCGGACCGAAACCATATCAACAATTACCAATCACCTCTGCTGTCGCTCGTCCCATCTCCATCCTGAGATCTCATCTTCATCGGACTATTCTCTCCCTTTTCCTTGCATAGGGTAACTTTTCAGGGATGTGCCTTGTTTTGCTCTCTGTAATCAAATATACATGTAATATTCAAACATGCACAGCTCTGTTTCCATCTGCTGTGGTGGTGTGCCTGCATGAGAGGAAGGTACATCCCATAACATCCCATCAGATTTACCTCAAACCTACAACTCCAATCTCCAGCATCCATCACTGAAAAGATCAACCAGCCTTCACCTCTGTTTTATCATAAGGACCCACTCCATCCTCCCATGTGATTCCTCACATCTCAGCCTCTCAACTGCTCTGACAATTCTGTTCTCAGATTACAGAGGTTCCCACCACGCCCACCCGCGCTCCGGCGCCACAGTGGTGTCCAGTGGGGACCGACGAGGGGACCAGAGGGAAAAAATCCATACGAGGGACCCAGGGTCCCAGTCTCAGAAGACAGGGGCCCCCCCACTTCCCGCAGAGTCCCAACACCTGGGTCTATGCCACGTCCATCTCCGAGAGCAACAACAGCTGCAGGAGCTCCAAATGCAGGCGGAACCCGAGCTCGACATCAACGAGAACTTCATTTCCCAAGAGGCACCAGGGCGGCCCCGTACCAAGTCTGACCCGACGCTGCAGAGCATGGAGACGATAACCGGGAGGCCAGAGAGCCCCTTGCAGGGAAGCTCCGTGGCCTTCAGGAGCAGAGCCCAAACCATGGGTCAGTCCCACCAAACTACACGGTTCTTCTGTGACTCCTGCAAGGCCAGGTTGAGGGCAGAGGGAGTGGCTGTGGGCTTGAACTTTGGAAGCAGCGGCGCCTCATCGAAGCAATGCTCCAGCGCCTGTGCCTCCCGCGACGGAGGTGCTGTAGACCTCATGGCCCTTCCTCCCCCGGGGAACGAAGAGGAGGAGGAAGAAGAGGTGGAGGACGTAGGAAGAAAGCTGCAGCCGCCCCCACCGGCCATTGCTGCCCCTCCGCCTGGGTTCAGGGACAACAGCTCGGACGAAGACGACTTCAAGAGAGGACGGAAGTCTCGAACCAACCCCAACCCCGTCCCCCGTCCAAGTACTGCAACCAGGGCTGCAGTCGGAAAGAGCTCTGCCAAGGCTTCTTCCAAGCAAGTGGTACCGGCTCCAGAGGATGTCCCGGTGACGTTGATAGACAACGTGGCCACCAGGACAGTACGAGACCATGCCCAGGAGTTGGATGATGCTCTGGTGTCCACTCTGCAGGCGCTGGAGGCCCTAGCTGCGTCAGAGGACTTCCCCCATCACCACCAACAGCCAGCTCAGACCACAGGTCAACATACCGAGTCGTGCTACATGGACTTCATGTCATATAGAGAGTCTAATCTAACCACCAAGGGCTATTTTTAGTGCTAAGGGTTAATTTTAGGGCTCAGTGACTACAAAGGGCACTTTGAAATATTTTTATACACTGAGTGTACAAAACATTAGTATTGAGTAGCACCCCCTTTTGCCCTCCACAGTTTGTCTGGGCATGGAGGTGTCAAAATCTTTCCCTTAGGGATGCTGGCCCATTTTGACTCCAATGCCAGTTGTACACATGGGAAACTGTTGAGCATGAAAACCCCAGCAGTGTTGCAGTTTTTGACACACTCAAACCGGTGCGCCTGGCACCTACCATACCCCGTTCAACGGCACATAAATATTTTGTTTTGCCCATTCACCCTTTGAATGGCTTAAAAATAATTCTTTAACCTGTCTCATCCCCTTCGTCTACAATGATTAAAGTGGATTTAACAAGTGACATCAATAAGGGATAATATCTTTCACCTGGTCAGTCAGTGTAGATGAAGGGGAGGAGACAGGTTACAGAAGGATTTTTAAGCCTTAACACAATTGAGACATGGATTGTTTATGTACGCCATTCAGAGGTTGAATGGGCAAGACAAAAGATTGAAGTACCTTTGACAGGGGTATGGTAGTAGGTGCCAGGCTCAGTGTGTCAAAAACTGCAATGGTGCTGGGTTTTTCATGCTCAACAGTTTTCCGTGTGTAAAACTGTGGGAAGCATTGGAGTCAACATTGGCCAGCATCCCTGTGGAACGCTTTAGACACCTTGTTGAGTCCCTGCCCCAACGAATTGAGGCTGGCTTGATAGCATACTTCAAGTTCAAAGCTTTAACATCCCAAAACAGAGACAAAAATACTATGTTTTGACATGTTGTTTTACAGCACACTGCTTGACACTGAACATTGTCTCTTGTGTTGTATCTTTTGATAGCGAGAGAAACTCAAGAGTTCACTTAGTCGTGATTAAAATTCAGTTTGATGCAAAACAAGGTTTTACTCACAGACGGTTAGCAGAACTTTAAAAGAAACATCAGTACTTTGAAACAGTGTATTTGATGTGCCATCTTTCCATCTGTCTGTGATGTCATGACTTCCTCGTGACCCTGATAGTGTCTCCTTCTTTCCATAGGGTTGATCGTGTTGGCGGCCATTACGCCTGAGTCATCGCTGGACTCAGGGCACGAGACCAACTCCTCTGAGCTGACAGATGTCTCAGAGATGGTGTCGGCCATGAAGCAGCACCAGAACCAGGCCTACCTGCTGGCCCACCATATCAATAAGGAGCGTATCTTCAGTCGCAGGGACTTCCCCTTGGCCATACCAGGCTGCACCACCCAGACTATAGGAGGCGGTGCGTTCTCCATGGGTCAGATCCGCAGCGGCTGCCCCTCGAAGCCAGTGATCCTCAGTAATACTGTTCCCATAAAGCTCAGCCCTTGTCAGGAGACTGCCAGTCCAGGTCTCAGCCCAGTGGAGCAGGGAAGTAAGGTTACCCAAGACCCGATGCAGAATGAGTCGAGTGAAGGCAAGAACGCAAAACCAGAGTCCACCAAAGCGTGCACCCGAGACCGCCCTGTGAAGTCACCTGAGGAGCTGAAAGTCTCTGATCCAGGGCAGGCACCCAAGGTCGGCAAGGATCAATGGTCGCCCTGTTCTGCTGTGGGCAAACTAAGCCCGAATCTCTCTGCGGGGGTCAAGGGGAAGAAGTCTGCACCTCTGAGTCCGGACCCAATCAACAAAGCCTTACCGATTCTCTTGCCTGTGGACAGAACTGCCTCCGCCAAGATTTGCCCCACAAACATGTGCCAAGATGCCGAGACTGCCTCTAGCAAGACCATCAAGCCTTCAAGCTCTAAAGACCTCTTGCCAGTTGATGACCTGTTCTGCACGTGCCCAGTGAGAGAACCCGGGCCACAGCTAAGACTAAAGGATCCACATACCCAGAAGGGGGTGGTGTTCCACTCCTCTTCCTCAACAGACGATGAGCGTCTTCGGGCCAAAGGCCTCCAACTGGCCAGCAGCAAAGAGAGCGCAGTGAGAGCAGCAGGAGGAGGAGGAGCAGACCCCATCTTGGCCAAGCCCAGCCCCCAGGTCCCAACCAAGTACTCCCAGTCCCCACACATGCCTGTGAAAGCTGAGACGAAGGAAGCAGCAGAGTCCAAGGCAGAGCGGTCCCAGGGTAAAGCTCAGGCTGAGCCACAGAAATGCCCCCCGAAGACATTACCTCTCCTGGGAGACCCCACACACCCTACCTGCTCTGTGGACAAGGTCTCCACTCTCCCAAGTGCCGACAGCAAGAAGCAGGGTGGTGGTAAAGGGAAGTCCCAGCGTAGCGCCCCTTTCCTGAGTATCAAGAATCTCCTGTCAGCCACGTTCCCAGCTCGGATACGGCGGGAGACTGACGAGCGCCGAGCCCAGCTCCAGAAGGTTCGGCAGTACGAGTTAGAGTTCCTGGAAGAACTTCTGAAGCCCAAGTCGTCCGGGGGCGAGTACCTACCCCAGGGGTCCTCGCCAGTCCCCTCATGCACCCCATGTGCTTGCCAGCTCCTTACAAGTCCTGTGCTAAAAGCCCCCGGCATCTCCCGAGAGCAACGCCGCAGCTGCGACTGCAAGAGGATGTGCAGAGGCATCCGACTGCCCGATACGCCAGTCGGCTCAACTGCAGAGACACAGCAGCATAGAGGCAGAGAGAGACCCGTCTCCAAGACCCCTCCGGCGACCTCCAAAACCCCTCATCCCCAGGGAGGTCCGAGGAGACCTCAGACCTTAGAGATCAAGACCACCCGAATCCGCTCGACCAGTCTGGAGTCGCGGGAACCCAGGGGGGAACAGGCTTCCTGCTTGCCCACCTGCACCTCCCGCACACCAGACTGCATGGGCGCCCCGCAGTACAAGAAGCTCCAGAGGCGGTATAGCATCGGGGAGGTGGACAACGCTGAAGGCACAGCACTGTACGCCGAGGTCAAACCCAAAGCCAAGAGCCTGGAGAAGGAGATGGAACGAGTGAGGGCCACAGGACTGAGGCTTCCAACACCCGTGGAGCCTGTTCACAATCAAACTCAAACTCACACGGCTGCTGCAGAGGTGAAGGGGATGAAAGGAGTGTTCTTCATCCAAGGAGAAGAGCTGCTGCGGGAGAGCAGAGAGGGGGCACCGACAGAGGTGCTGCTGGGGATGCCTAGCGAGGACAGTGATGACAGGGAGAAGTGCTGCTCCTTCTGTTTCTGCTACAGGAAGTGTGAGGCGGCGGACGAGAGCAGCGAGAAAGAAGAGCTCTCCTACTCCATACCCCTCCAGGTCCTGCCAGGGATGCAGCTGGGCTCTCAGACCTTGCCCATTGTCAGCAAAACACTCCAAGTCCTCCACGCTGAGGGCTGCAGTGGGGAGGAGGAAGAAGTAGAGGAAGAAGAAGAGGAGCCGCAGACACAGGAGATCGACCTCAGGGCCTGCGGGACTCTGGAGGGGAGCCTGGCGAGGGTCCAATCCCTGCAAGGGAAGACGTTCAGCCTGCCGGATGGTTTCCTCAATGCCCAGCTGGATGCTAATGAGCTGCTAGCCATCCTGCGACAGTGCGCTAACATTCCCCAGGTGGATAATGAATCACGCCTACAGCCGTCCCGGATCGCCGAGTACAAGCAGGAGCTGGCGGTGCGCTTCAAGGAGTTCAGGGCGGCGTGCAGGCGGGTGGCGAGCGTCGAGAAGAGCCCCACGCGCATGCTGAGCGTTGTTACGGCCAGTTTCCTGGTCCTCTGCGAACTGACTCAGACCTTCATCAAGCTGGTTAGAGGGGTGCGTTCAGAGGCCCAAAGGCTGCAGCTGCTGCGAAAGGTTGAAGAGGTTGCTATCAATTACACTTTGCTGTTGCGTGCAGCCGAGGAGGCAATGGGCCACTCCAGCAGTCTGCCTAACAAGAGTGTGAGTCCCCAAGTTACTACAACCACCACTAACATGGGCTCCCTCTCTCGCCCAATCAAAACCCCAACCCAGTAGAGACAAAGCAGGGGGAAGTTAGTGAATAATCATATATGACAATTGGGAGTGTGGGTGGCTGGGTCCATGCTCTCAATGTCCATTAGTTATTTATTGTTTACAGGACATGCAATGATCCATCCTCAGCAAAAACCACAATGCAATTGCTCCATTATGCGTTTACAGGGGCTGTGGGAGTTGCAGTTTAGAGTGGCCCTGTAGTGTTCTAGCATAAAAGACAGAAGAAAGGACCTACACCTCTGAAACGCTGGGTGAAAAACAGGGCTACCACTCCTCCATGTCAACTCTCACTCATTTCAAAGGTCCTTCTCATTCTTTTCTAGCAAAGTATACCATTTTGTGGAGAATAAAAAATTATGAAAATAATATGTACAATGATATTGAGTATAAGAAATATAAAGAGTAACACATCTACAATACATCTTCAGACATTTTAATGTGGTCTGGGCAAAAATACTGCAGAGAAAACATCAAAGTAGCGAATTCTGTGAATTAGGTAGTCCAAAGCCTGGGTTAGTAGTTGACGTCTTTGTTTGTTACATTTTCTAACTGTTGTCACACAATGATTGGAAAAATCCACACATTTGAATTGGGTTGATATAAAACAGACATGGGGCCCATTTACTCACCTGTAGAATAAAACCGCAGGAATGGAACGCCTAGTTGGGGCAGATGTAGCAGAAACGCTAACTCACTAGCGGCTAACCAATCGGCTGGGTAGGATGAATGTTCTTCATGAAGGAAAGGAAGGCAGCCCTGCTCTGCAGTACTAAGTGTAGTCAACCTCACATTGCTGTCTTTGTTAGAGACCCACACACAGTACACACACACACACACACTCACACACAACAATCACATCGCTTGTAAACTAAGTGAGGTAAATGGGAGATCCACTTTAGCAAGCTTAGCCTTTAGACTTTTGCACAACCTTCAGCATTTGCTCCTGCTCACACATGATCTATGTTCATGCTTTGTTTACATTCAGTCTACTGAACACTGAGCTAGAAAACAAACTCCACATACACCTTCAGTTTTATAAACTATTTAAACTTATAAAAGATTACAATTGCTATAATCTCCTCTACAATCATTTTACAGGATTCTGTGTCAAACAATTCAATACTTTTTGCTGTCTATATGTGCTGTTATCCATTGTGCAATACAGGAGATATATATACAAAAAAATCAAACATACACATAAAGTAGTTTTCTATGTATTTTAATAAAACTAACACCTGTGTTTTCTGTCTGAAAACGTATTTCTGTCTATTCCTGTTGTCAAACCACGGAGATCAAAGCAGCCTACAGCTAACCTCAACAGAAACGGAAACTATTCAGACTCTGTCCATAACTGTTATTCTCTGACAGGATACTATTCATACCAGGCCATGTGCCTTCTTTCACTGCACCACTGTCTTGCATGTTTCCCCAATTCTACCTTTGATCTTGGAGTTACAAGAAGCAGAAACGGTCAAGTTACCAATAGTGGTGGCAGATACAGTGTTACTACTAGATTTATGAAGTGAGAAAGAAAGAATATACACCCACAAAAATATGAGGAGGCTTCTTATGCCAATAATGTTTTTTGCAATGGAAATTCATTATGCGGAGTTGTATTCTACACTCGAGATGTATATATTGTAAAACAGTTGGAATATTTGTGAGCCTGGAAAACACTTTTAAATTATCACACTAACTGACGACGTGAAGACTGGTTCCGAATTCTTCACCATTTTATAAAAAAAGAGAAAACATGTCTGTACCGTATCATTTATAGTAGTTATGTTCCATAGAAAACATGTATGTACCGTATCATTTATAGTAGTTATGTTCCATAGAAAACATGTCTGTACCGTATCATTTATAGTAGTTATGTTCCATAGAAAACATGTCTGTACCGTATCATTTATAGTAGTTATGTTCCATAGAAAACATGTCTGTACCGTATCATTTATAGTAGTTTTGTTCCATAGAAAACATGTCTGTACCGTATCATTTATAGTAGTTTTGTTCCATAGAAAACACGTCTGTACCATATCATTTATAGTAGTTACGTTCCATAGAAACCGTATATTTTAAGAGTATATAATGAGTATAAAGCATGGGACATGTTTATTTTTATAAAAACTAAATATTTACAGTATCAAACGACATTCATCATGACCACCTGGAAATGTTTTCAAACATTTAGTTTTTGACGTAATGGTAATATACAAATATTTTGTGTGGTTGTCATTGTTGAGTTGCATTGTTTCCCAATGTGTCTCTATGTTCCATGACATAATGGACCTATGTTCCATAACATAATGGACCTATGTTCCATAACATAATGGACCTATGTTCCATAACATAATGGACCTATGTTCCATAACATAATGGACCTATGTTCCATAACATAATGGACCTATGTTCCATAACATAATGGACCTATGTTCCATCACATAATGGACCTATGTTCCATGGTCCATTCCATTGTGTTTGTTTGCACCTATTTATTTTGTATTTATTTGTCAATAATCTTCTCTGTGTTCCTCTGTCTGTACGTGTCTCATGTTTTAAGAGCAATAAAGTGTATTGAAGTTATACTCATCAGTTTAGAAACGTCACATTTACATTTGGTGTAGATTAAAATGTTTTTTTGTTACACTAAAGTTATTTGGGCCTCATCTGACATTCACTTCCAAATTAATATGAAATAGACTTACTTGAGATGTCCTTCTCCTTACCGAGCATTGGGCAGATGTAGCCTATCCTTCTCCAAATCCATGCTGTTATTCTCCAAACGTCTGGCCTAGATTACTGTGGCCTCTATTGTCGGTCTGCAATCAGAAAAAATGTTGCTCAGTCACTAAGCATATCACTCAAAAAGCAGAGAACATGGTATAATATTAGCAATGTAGACATGAACCTGTTTAGCCATACTCAGGATATTTTCGACTAATCTTTACTTGAAAATACTTTCTTTGTTCTCGGAAGAAACTTGTCTATAAACATTTGTGTGCAGTTGCAGTTGGTACTGCAAAAACCTGAGAATGGCCATGTTGCATAGAAACGACTAGTAACCTGCAAAGATGATGGGAAATGCGAGATGTGTGGCAGCTTAGATGGCGAGCGCCTGGAGCAGAAAGTGAACACCGCATTTTCTGAATGTTCTCTGGTTTTTGGAGTACCAGCTGCAATGGCACACAGACATTTATCAGACAAGTTTCTTCCGAATCGAGAAGGAAGAAAGTAAAGTAAAGATAGTAAAGGTAACACTAGCTACACCTAGCCCAAGATATACTCTTAAGGAGTATACCGTTACTCCTTAAGGTCCAAGGACCTTATGTTATTTTCAGAGGTACTCCGGCTCTGGCAGCCAAAACAGCCAAACACTCGAGATGTGAATCGATTCTTAATTGCGATACAGTTATAGAAACATAAAGCCCTTTACTCATCAAAATATTTTCACAAATGCAAAATACTTACTGTACACCAGTGGAGGCTGCTAAGGGAAGAACGGCTCATAATAATGGCTGGAATTAAGTAAATGGAATGGTATCAAAAACATGGTTTTCATGTTTTTTATATTATTCAATTCAATCCATTCCAGCCATTATTATGAGCCGTCCTCCCCTGCGCAGCCTCCACTGATGTGTACTGTTTTAAACATCTTCATCACAGTTGCAGCCAACAATATTTTTCAGTGACAGCACCTTTCTGGCGGCCTTCTTCCTATACACTCAGGTGTTCGTAGTATGCTTGATAGCTAATTAGCACAGGTTACATGGAGATATGGCCATTAGGGAACACTAAAGCTATATAGGTGTATCAATTCAGAAGTACATACCATTGATCATTTAGATTTTAGATTTTTAATTTTAGGACCCATTTAGGTATCCCCCAAAAATATATAAAACTAATATTTGATAAATTATTGAATTTGTCCTTTAGAAAGGCATTGAATAACACATTCATAAACGGCAAAAAAAAGACAGTAAAAAAAAGAACATATGGAATAAACTCAGGAAATATATATATATATATATATATATATATATATATATATATATATATTATTATTTTTTTTTTTTAAACATATTTAACCCCTTATTTCTGTTGGCACAAAACTACCTCCGTACTTCCATTATTTGTATGGGTTACCTTTAGACTAGTCCCGTGACACTCGTAGAGAACACCATCATGTTCGTGAGTCTCCCCTTTCTACAGTGGGGTCATATTTCGGACGCTACAGACAAAAGTCGTAGAGCAAAGTGGAGAACACCATTATACTTCAAAATCTTTTTTACTGTCTTTTTTACCATTTATGAATGTGTTATTCAATGCGTTTCTAAAGGCCAAATTCAATATCTTATCAAATATTTGTTTCGTGAGAGTCTCCCCTTTCTATAGAGTGGTCATGCCACAGACGTTTTCTTGAGAATACCTAATTGTTCTCCAGATGTCTCCTGGTCTGACAAACAACGCGGAAGCTCTGCCACTTTCCTCCGCAGGTGATTGAGACGCAGCCCATGCAACAAGAAAACAGATATCTCTAGTTTAAACTCACAGATGTTTATGGGGATTTCTTAGATAACGACTCTAGGGGTTGTTCATGTTCAGACCGATCGTCGGGGCTCATAACAACCTCCTCCCCTTACAGAAGACACCTTCATCCAATGACTCTTACGGTACGTTTCGACTAGAAACGGTCCTCCGCTTGACAACTCATCGCTCCAAAAGAGTGGCCGCTTCCT
The DNA here is from genome assembly GCA_023634145.1 of Thymallus thymallus. Lineage (NCBI taxonomy): Eukaryota > Metazoa > Chordata > Actinopteri > Salmoniformes > Salmonidae > Thymallus > Thymallus thymallus. The sequence goes on from CM042384.1 coordinate 27,481,406, forward strand.
GGGTGTGAACCTATACAGTAAGTAAATACATTTTGAAAATGTTTTTAATTGTTTTAAAATATGTATTATTAGCTAGCTAGCAGGCCACTGTGTGTAGGCTGCTTGTTAGCTAGCCAACTTTACATACTATAGCTAAGTGAAATATAATCAGCTAGTTAACTACAGCTTGTTATCTTGATGTAGGCCTATGTATCGTTGTAAATGAAAAACTCACGCTCCAAATTAATTTGTAGATAACAGCGATGGAAGAGGGTGAGTAGGGCAGGTTGTGGGATGACATCATGAAAATATTATTCAGTTCTAGTCTCTAGAGAGGGAAACTATGAAGACAGACAGAGACATAATAGTCAGGGCTGTCTAATTGTAATAAGATAAAGCCTGTTTCTTTGTGATGTCTGTCCTCAGATTTGGAGAGCTGCAAAAGCCTGTCTGCAGATGAAGAGGTCCCAGTGAATGTCCCAAGAGACTGCCGGCACCTCCTTGTATGCCATGGGTTGTATGTGTACCTATGTTAGCACATGTTGTACACAACAATACAGTTAAAAGTCACACACAATGTAGGCTACAAAATCATTACAAGTGTAGCAAGGCAATGCTCCTAGAGGTATGCTGGGTGTGCAGGCTTACGTTCCAGCCTAGCACTAAGACACCTGATTCAACTCATCAAACCTAATGAGTTGATAATAATGTGTATTATTGCTGCGCTGGAATAGAAGTATGCTTACACATTAGATCAGGGAGTGGAGCAAGGTTGGCCACCTCTGGTAAGGACTTTTTTGTTCACCCGAAATGATGTTTTAGTAATAAAAGACTACTTACTAAGATGTCTAACATTTACAAACAGGTTAGATTATCTGCATATTTTGGTATTTTGATTAATTAAATGTTGATTCATTGAAGTGTTTAACTTGTTTTAATTTTTTACTTAAAAACATTATTCAAGATGAACTAGTGTCCATGTTCATTCATCACAGATCGCAATTCTGCCAAACTAAAGGTGTGAAAGATCTGTCTCTAGTTTGTCTGTGTTTCTGTGTTGCTTTGTCTTTTTGCCCAGTTGTGAGCTTTCCAATCGGTTTTATTTGATTGTCATGACAATCTACATGAAATTGTTTAGTGCAAATCCAACCCTTGTATTCTAGGTGCAGGAAAATAAGGAGCTGGCAATGTTTAGGCTGATTAAACCTGTCAAAAGGGAAGATAATGTGATGTGGGTAACGTTGTAATTCTACCTTGTTTATTTGCTAAGAATAATTTTAGAATGCAGAGACTAAGTCAGAAGGTCAGTGGCATGCAGGAGGATTGCAGAGATGTTAGTGTTGATGGTGGGTAGAGAGAAATTTTCACATCCATGATTGCAAGTCAAAGCCACAATTTCCTTTACCCAAAGTACCCATTCATGGGGGCCCGAAAACCAAATCTCGATTAGGGCCCCAAAATAGCTAGGGCCGGCCCTGCGCCTATCCTTTATTTGTATTGGTGGATACGTCGCATTATTGTAATCATACTTTGAATATTCTATTAGGGTTGTTGACGTCAAGCGCGTGTATTCAATGGAAAGAGAGACGCTACACTACTAGCCTCATATCATGAATATGCATAGCCATATCCAAACAACTCCGATATAAAGTGTTTTTTTCTCAAAATTGCCGGGATTAACTCTTCGCTTGGAGGTTGACAGATTGTCGGCCGAGATTTGCCTCTCTTTCTTTTCCTCTCTGTTTGAATGCATGTTGGTGGTGCGCCACCAGGAAGAAGGACAGGCGCACGCGTGAATAAGAGAATGATGGTGGATAGGTAGGCAACGCATCAAGCTTGGTGATAGATATCGATTTCCAACAGTTCACTAGAGATAATAGACGTACGACACAAAAGCATTTGCTGCTACTAGCACTGTAGCTAGTTCCCGTAGAACGACACCCTGGAACATACAAAAATGCCGAACATTAAGATATTTAGCGGTAGCTCGCATCGGGAACTGTCTCACAAAATCGCCGACCGTCTTGGGATGGAACTCGGGAAGGTGGTGACCAAGAAATTCAGCAATCAAGAAACATGGTAAGTGTAAACTTTTAATGTATAGAAACCAAATCTGTTTAAATCTTATGTTATAGAAAGATGAGTTAGAAACGTTTCGTTTGCGTGCTTCTTCGGATGCTGCCTCGCAAAGGTGCTTGGAACTTGTAGTTTATGTCACGCATCACCGGAGTTCATTTTGACGCTCTGTTGTCTTTAGGGCGAACTACGCTTGCCTATACAGTTCAACACATTTCTGGATATTGTGAGAGCTGACAACCCATACAGGCTATAACCATGATTGAGAGACACGTTTTGTTAAAAACACAAGTGAAGCAATTGTTACTTGTAACACTGATGCAACAAGCTGTTCTCATTCTGTGCTGTTCAGTACTTTGCTCATACCATAGTTTTATTGTCACGGAACTTCGCCTACTACAAACTCTTCTCGTCACTGCACTTCAAATGCCTTTAAGACCTGTAGGCTGTGCTTTCTCTGTCTCATGATTATCCATCACCACTAGTGTCATGATGTGTTAGCAGAGAGTACTGTTTACGCTGGCCTCCCCTCCCCTCCCCATGTTGCTCCTCTCCTCACCTGGGCCCTAACAGTGTTGAGATCGGGGAGAGTGTACGTGGAGAGGATGTCTACATCGTACAGAGTGGCTGTGGGGAGATAAATGATAATCTGATGGAGCTGCTGATTATGATCAACGCGTGTAAGAACGCCTCGGCCTCCCGGGTCACAGCGGTCATCCCCTGCTTCCCCTACGCACGGCAGGACAAGAAGGACAAGGTGGGGGTGAGGGACAGACACCTAGTTACTCTACTGTTACACCACCCACCATTATACCACATCACCAGAGTTGGGGTCAATTCCATTTAAATTCCAGTCAATTCAGAAAGTAAACCAAATTTCAATTCCATTTTCCTCATTGAAATTTGAGTGTACTTTCTGAATTGAAATGGAATTGACCCCAACCCTGCCATTATACCACATCACTGAGCAGTGACCCGACCACCCATGTTGCTGCCACTGACTGCATGGTCAGACTCCAGCAGGCAACCACAGCAAATGCCTGGGTTTTGTTTAGATGCTATTTCTCACCGTTTAGTTTTTGCCATCTCCACTGATTTTAACTTCATCCCATATGTGAACTCTGAACCGAGTGAGCAGTCATTGTGGGTTCCGTTTGCATTGTTGCTGTCACCTGCCTGCCTCCATTCCTCTGATTATTTAGATCAGTGCATGTCCTTATCCTCCCAATATAATGTATTGCATGTACTATGTATCTGCCCAAAATATGTTATTACAATTTTGTACAGTATCACTTTTCTTGGGCTTGAAGGAGCAGAGTAGTTTGAAATTGTTTTTCATTGACTTGAAAGTTTTACATGTGACTATAGTTTAGAATAGCCTATCTGTTGACTATAGTTTAGAATAGCCTATCTGTTGACTATAGTTTAGAATAGGCTATCTGTTGACTATAGTTTAGAATAGGCTATCTGTTGACTATAGTTTAGAATAGCCTATCTGTTGACTATAGTTTAGAATAGGCTATCTGTTGACTATAGTTTAGAATATAGAATCTGTTGCCCCTTGTGGTTTAGTTAAGAAATGTAGTACGGACCAACTTTTAAAATGGAAGGCTCAGCTCATATCATGTGATGTGAGAACAGCAAATTAGAGGTGTGTGTGTGTGTTTGCTTGCAGAGTCGGGCGCCCATCTCAGCCAAGCTGGTGGCTAACATGCTGTCTGTGTCTGGGGCTGACCACATCATCACTATGGACCTCCACGCCTCACAGATCCAGGTCAGGAGCAGGGAGGACACTGGGGTCTGGCAGTAGAGGTCAGGAGCAGGGAGGACACTGGGGTCTGGCAGTAGAGGTCAGGAGCAGGGAGGACACTGGGGTCTGGCAGTAGAGGTCAGGAGCAGGGAGGACACTGGGGTCTGGCAGTAGAGGTCAGGAGCAGGGAGGACACTGGGGTCTGGCAGTAGAGGTCAGGAGCAGGGAGGACACTGGGGTCTGGCAGTAGAGGTCAGGAGCAGGGAGGACACTGGGGTCTGGCAGTAGAGGTCAGGAGCAGGGAGGACACTGGGGTCTGGCAGTAGAGGTCAGGAGCAGGGAGGACACTGGGGTCTGGCAGTAGAGGTCAGGAGCAGGGAGGACACTGGGGTCTGGCAGTAGAGGTCAGGAGCAGGGAGGACACTGGGGTCTGGCAGTAGAGGTCAGGAGCAGGGAGGACACTGAGGTCTGGCAGTAAAGGTTCAACCAGCCAGACTATAGAGATAAACTGAGTCCATCAGATGTAAATTCTTCTCCCTCCAATCCAACAGACGACACAATCAGCAAACACACAGCACACATGGAGTTCTATAGGGGTTAAGTGACTGTAGATGGTTCCTGGGATGTGAAACCGCTAGATGGCAGCCTCTGACTCTGTGTGTCTCTGGTATCTCCAGGGTTTCTTTGACATTCCAGTGGATAACCTGTATGCTGAGCCTGCTGTGCTGAAGTGGATCAAGGAGAACATCGCAGAGTGGAAGACCTGCACTATCGTCTCTCCAGACGCAGGGGGTGCCAAGAGGTGAGACGGGACAGAGTCGTCAAAAAGCTTTTGGTCAGAGGGCTTTTGGCTAAAAGAAGAAGTGTGATGCATCAGAGAGAGGGGGAGATGAAAAGAAAGAGAGAGTGCTTGGCAAGTATGGGAACCACTGCATGCTAGACAACTGCTGCAAAGCACCACTACTGCTTTAAGGACTTCAACTTTCTCTCTCTCACCTTTAGGAGGCTTTACTCTTGAGCCTTTCTTTAACTCTGCCTTATCTTGTCATCCGACTTGGTGACTGTTGTGACTCTGTGTCTTGGCTTGCTCTTAACTTGGCTTGCTCTGTGTATTGTGTTCTGTGTGACAGAGTGACCTCCATAGCGGACAGGCTCAACATGGACTTTGCTCTGATCCACAAAGAGAGAAAGAGGGCCAACGAGGTTGATCGCATGGTGCTGGTCGGTGACGTCACGGGTCGGGTAGCCATCTTGGTGGATGACATGGCAGACACCTGTGGTACTATCTGCCACGCGGCCGACAAGTAAGTACAGTCTCACCTTATGACCTTGACTAATGTTGACACGTGTCTATGGCCAGGCAATGGGTGTCTGGGCTGAATCTGAACCACACAAAACAAACATACAGATAAGTGTTGGCGGCGCTATAATCGCAAACACAGTTTTCTAAAGAAGAGACTGTCCCTTCACCCTCAGGCTGATCTCAGCTGGTGCTACCAAGGTGTATGCCATCCTGACCCACGGTATCTTCTCTGGCCCGGCCATCTCCCGCATCAACAACGCCTGCTTCGAGGCCGTGGTCGTCACCAACACGATCCCTCAGGAGGAGAAGATGAAGACCTGTCCTAAGATACAGGTCAGGGGTAACAGCACTGTCCTTAGATACAGGTCAGGGGGTCACAGCACTGTCCTAAGTTACAGGTCAGGGGTCACAGCACTGTCCTAAGATACAGGTCAGGGGGTCACAGCACTGTCCTTAGATACAGGTCAGGGGGTCACAGCACTGTCCTAAGTTACAGGTCAGGGGTCACAGCACTGTCCTAAGATACAGGTCAGGGGTCACAGCACTGGCCTTAGATATAGGTCAGGGGTCAAAGGTTGTATTACTGTCAGAGGTTATTAAAGGGTAATTCACGTTAACATAAGTAGTCTGTCATACTGTCCGATAATGTGACGGTAGTTTAAGCTGATATTCCGTTGTTGCTACTTTGATGATGTTTAACAACTAAGACAACAGCAAGTAGTTTGAATAATCTTAATACCTAAATAGTTTAAATGCTCAAATAATTAAAATAGTTAACTCTATAAATGAGGAAAAAGCACAATGTTTCTGTTTCTAAACGGTAAAAATGAAAAGAAATTTACTCGGATGTTTCCTGAACGTAGTTTATAGTGGATGATGGTTAATAACACATTTGTTTCTCCTGTAGGTGATTGACATCTCTATGATCCTGGCGGAGGCCATCCGCAGGACCCACAACGGGGAATCTGTCTCCTACCTCTTTAGCCATGTCCCCTTGTAACACCACACACACACACACACACACACACACACACTGCCTCAAACAAACACACACACACATACTGAGTCACCTGGGGCACTGTTCATGACAACACAACACCACAGAACATTCAAATAGAACAGACATGGCCATTTCTCATGCTTCATTCCATTTCTATGCCCAGTATTCTGGAATGTTTCTCGTCACTGAATAGAATCTAACACTACTGTTCTGTTACACTGAAGAGAGGGAATGTCTTATACGAACACCAGAGTTGGGGTCAATTCCATTTCAATTCAAGAATTACACTGACATTCCAATTCTCTTCAATGCTTTTGAAGTAGGAAGATTTGGAAATAGGTTTACGTTCTGAATTGACTGGGATTGAAATGTAATTGACCCCAACCCTGAGAAACACCACCATTATATTAGCATCACTCTGCTGCTAATGCTAACCAACCATCTAATAATTAATCAATCTAATAATTGATCAATACTCCTGATATTCTACTAAAAGAGGATGAGATAGATGGTTGGATGTTGACTGACTTCAGGTCAGGGGTGGCTGCTGAAGGGAGGAGAACGGCTCATAATAATGTCCGGAAAGGCACAAATGGAATGGCATCAAACACCTGGAAATCACGTCTGATGTATTTGATACCATTCCACCTATTCATCTCCAGTCATTACCACGAGCCTGTCCTCCTCCAAATAAGGTGCCACCAACCTCCTGTGCTTCAGGTATTTTATTATTTTGGTCTTCATTTTATTTAATCAGATTGAAAGATGAGGTCGTAATAAGTTAAGTGAATCAGAATGAGCTGTAGTTTACAGCGCCACAGATGTTCCTCTGGGTGATTTAAATATAGTCTGTAGAGTCCAGGATTGATGCTTCTATTTTTGGACAACTAAATTAATTATATATAGCCACTGATTCTTGAAGAATGTAACTTATAAATGCCTCAAATTATCTGCATCCCTAGCTCTGTCTAGGAGTTTGAAATTGGCTGCATTCCTCCAATCCCAACCCTCACTTGTTGACCTTGACAAGTATCAGGGTGACTGCTTTTAGAATTGCGGATTGCCCCTCTTAAGACTATTGGGGAATCATTCTTTCAGTGTGGGTGCAGAGGAGGCAGGTTTTGCTCTTCGAGGTTGTCATCTAGAAGCTGTTGGTTCTTAGCTGGGAGTTTTAGCTCTGCAGGATGGAGCTTCCTAGAAAACGCACATCTTTATCTGCTATTTTAAATTCTTTTTACTTAATTTTTTCAATAACATTTGTATGGTAAACTCGAAAGAGTTGTATCTGTCTGGTTTTAAAGTTTCATGTAATTGCTTTTATTCTGATACTGACTTGTTTAGATGAATCAGTGGACCAAGTACCTGATGGTTGAATGTGATCTTATTAAATAGATGGTGAAAACGAATGAATCCTGGATTCTGTTTTTTTATTTTTTTATTAGGCTATCCATATATCAAGGTTCTGCTGCTGGTAATATTCCAGTAACTATACAGGCTACAGTTGCATAGTAGGCAATGCGATTCATAACAGTATATGCTAATTCATAATGACAAGTTATCAGTACTGTACACACTTCAGTTGTGGGTGTAGTCTCATAGTAACCACAGGTTATTGCGGGTACAGTGGCATATATAACCCATAAGAGTCCCGTGTAGCTCAGTTGGTAGAGCACTTTCAATGCAGGGGTTGTGGGTTCGATTCCCACGGGACCAGTATGAAAAAAAATATATGAAAATGTATGCACTCACTACTGTAAGTTGCTCTGGATAAGAGCATCTGCTAAATAATGTAAATCTAAACTGGGGGTGGGGTTCTTCTAAACTACTGTATATGGAATTGTTTAAAGAAGGTCATACCAAGGATCATTATTTGAATTTTAAGACCCCTTGAAGTATTAAAAATGTTGTCCTTATTGCTATAAGCCCATACAAACGCATTGAATAACAGATTCACTACATGGAACAACAGATAGTCCCCTCAAACATTTTTAAAAGAAGTTTGTTCTGAAGTGTCTTGTCCTATATCTGAGAGATATCAGATCAGGAAACATTTGTTATTTTTTAAACATGTATTTAACCCCTTATTTTTGGCACTAAACAGTCTCCATATACATATACTTCCATTAACTGTTTTAACTGGTACCGGGGGACCTTCAGATGAATCATAGAGCAAAACATCTGACATGTAGGTGTTCCTGAGTGGTCTTAGTGAGTAGGCCAAACTGTTCAGACGCTACAGACAGAAGATGGCAGATCGGCTGTACCGACTTCAGAGGAGTCCCAAGACGCTTGTGGGGGTCGTAGAGCACAGCGGAGAACACCATCGTGTTCGTGAGTCTCATCTTTCCATAGAGGGGTCATCATTTGTTGGCCAAACTGTTCGGACACTACATAGACTGTTTTTCGGGATGTCTCATGGTGTGACAAACGCCTATATTGCTCTGTCACCTTTCACTGCAGATGTGGATATGCGACATAGGTGGATTGAGACACATCCAATGCAAAACCCCAGATATCTCTAATGGATTTTCTGGGGATTTTTCTACTATGCTAATTAGATTTCTGTGGGGAGTGGCCATTGACCTTAGGGGGTTGTTAAGCGATCAGCACACAATCCCGTCTTCTGTCATAAACGCTCCCTGCCTTACATTGATTGATACGCAATGCTGTCCAATCGATGGAAACCGGTGGAAGAAATTAATCCAATGGTAATTCTAGGAGGAGTGGCTAACTGGCATGCTTTTGGCAAGGATTTCTTTCATTTCGCTCGTGCATCTTGCACAGGTGATTTCAGTGGTGTAAAGTACTTTTTTTGGGGGGTATCTGTATCTACAACTTTTACTTTTACTTCACTACATTCCTAAAGAAAATAATGTACTTTTTACTCCATGCATTTTCCCTGACGCCCAAAAATACTTGTTACATTTTGAATGCTTAGCAGGACAAGAAAATAGTCTAATTCACACACTTATCAAGAGAACATCCCTGGTCATCCCTACTGCCTCTGATCTGACAAACTCACTAAACACATGCTTTGTTTGTAAATGACGTACCACCTTGTCCAAGACCTGCTGTTTTCAACTGACTCTCTCTCTACCGCACTTGCTATTTCAACATCTATGAAAAGCCAAGTGACATTTACTCCTGATGTACTTACCTGTTGCAACCTCTACAACCACTGATTATTATTTGACCTTGTTGGTCATCTATGAACGTTTGAACATCTTGGAGAAAGAGCTGGCCTTAATGGCCATGTGTTGTTATAATCTCCACCCGACACAGCCAGAAGAGGACCACCTCTCAGAGTCTGGTTCCTCTCTAGGTTTCTTCCTAGGTTCCTGCCTTTCTAGGGAGTTTTTCCTAGCCACCATGCTTCTTCATCTGCATTGCGTGCTGTTTGGGGTTTTAGGCTGAGTTTCTGTAGAAGCACTTTGTGACATCGGCTGATGTAAAAAGGACTTTATAAATACAGTACGATTGATTGATTGATTGATTGATTGATTGATTGATTGATTGATTGATTGATTGATTGATTGATGTCTGAGTATTGGAGCGTGCCCCTGGCTATCCATAAACAAAAATAACAAGAAAATGGTGCTGTATGATTTGCTTAATATAAGGAATTTGACTTTGGATACTTAAGTATATTTAAAACCAAATACTTTTAGAATTTTACTCATGCAGGATTGTACTGGGCGACTAACTTTTACTTATTAAGGTATGTTGTTCTGTTCAGGAATGCAGCATTGCTCTCAAGGATTGTCCAGTTCTGCACCACTGTGTTAAGGCCGTACACATTTTATTAAATGTTTAAAAAGTGAACAAAATATATACTGTAAATATTTTACAGATTGTATTTTTGAGAAAAGTGAAGAGGGACAGCCGTTAAACACGTAATTACCTTTGTATGGCCTCAGTCATCAATACTGTCTCTCTGATATCAGGTTTTTATGAGACAAAGATGACTGTGCAATGATGTTTAAATGGTCTATTTCTTTCAGGCGCCTCACTGTTTCCTATTTGTTTAAGCCATGAATGTACCAGAGCCTAAGATATCCATTTATGTTCAAGATGCTCTATCAAGGTTCGTCAATAGGTACTTGATAATATTTCAATGAACAAATAAGATTGTCTGATACTACACCATTACTAATGTCCGTTTCTCACAAAATGGACTATAACACATCTATTCTATTCTACTCAGAGAGTAATACTAGAATGATCATATTTTGACCTCAAAGAACATATACGTACCAGACTATACTACTATACAATGTTTACCCATAAGGCTGCGTTATGATTTGTATTTATTTTATTTAACCTTTATTTAACTATTTAACTAGTCAAGTTAGTTAAGAACAAATTAATTCGGGAGCCCAACAATGACATGATATGCCTGAGCATTAATACATGTTTCATCAAACCACACTTCGAGTTTCACTTTGCAGGTTATTCTGAATATGCGTATGCACTTCATACCGAACTTTATATGATGAAGATGCTTCATGCATTGCCCTCTCTTGCGCTGATACAACCTCTCAACTATGGACCTGTAGGTTATGCTGTATGTATCCACAAGGTGGCGCCGTGGTGTCACTGTCGGATTTATATCATGAACGCTGCACAACATTGTCCACCCTGAAAATCTCAACTCATCGATTTAACCTGACCAATGATATCCCTCCTCTGGATGGATTGGGCCAATAGCGTAGCTCAGATTGGTGTCCATATTGTTGAGAGAAAGGGTGCGCTTTCCATATTTAAACAGTTTGTTCTATACAGATTACACCAGACGTAGTACTGTACCTGTAACGGACATTCTCACCGCACATCCCCGCACCAGGTACATATTGGTAGCTTTAGTATAGAAATTATTCAAATTCCATCTTGTTATTTCCTTCTATATGTTCGTTAGTTTATGGATGTCACCCTATGTTGCTATGATAGCCTAATAACGTTATTCTGATGGGCGGTGGTGTTATTATGCAATTCAAAAAAAAAAAACTACTATTTTTCAAATGTATTTTTTAGACGGAAGGAAGGGACGGTTGATTGTCAGTAAAGAGTAGGCTATAGGCTATTGGTTATTATTAGGCGATATGATTTAGTGTAAAGCTATTTAAGGATTTTTTTCTTGTTGCTGTGTTGACAGCTCTGCAATGCATGCATTTAACGCACCTGCAGCCCATACAGCATTCCTTTGCCATCTAGGCTATTTAACGTGTCTGTGTTTCATTATTGTATGTTTAGGTTAGGCGAATTGTCATCATGGCTCCATACATTATATCATAGTTACAAGCCTTGACGTTGTCGAACTGTTACCTAAAACCCAAGCATTGCATGTGATGCTGACGGCTGACATGCTTCTAGCCAACAGTCTGCCTATTGTTTGGTGGTTATTTGGGGTATCGTTTTATGATAAAAACATATTCTACCGGCAGTTGGAGAGTAACGGATTACATGTAAGGGTAACTGTAATCCTTTACGTTACCAAAGATTATCCAAATTGAATAAACATCCGATACGGATATCACTTATTATTGATCTACATAGTGCATTGATGTGAATCACACTGCTGCTCTCTCATTTAGCTATTTGCGCTTTACGGATTGTGGTTGTTGTTGATGGCTTTTCACAAATCTAAATGTGTATTTGAACCCAATAATGGTTGAATTCAAGAAGTTTAAGCTGTGGACAGTCATTGAAAAATGTGCTTAAAAGGGCAATCTGTAGTTGCTACATCCATTTTTGGACATATACATTATATATAAAGTACCAGTCAAAAGTTTAGACACACTCATTCCATGTTTTTTCTTTATTTGTATTATTTTCTACATTGTAGAATAATAGTGAAGACATCAAAACTATGAAATAACACATAAGGAATCATGTAGTAACCAATAAAGTGTTAAACAAATCAAAATATATTTTAGATTCTTCAATGTAGCCACCCTTTGCCTTGATGACAGCTTTGCACACTCATGGCAAAGCATGCCATTCCATGAGCGCAGCAAATATTTTTCAACTCGAATCAATGAGCCCAATCAGTCCTCCATGACAATAAAATCATAAACAACAGAGTAGGGCTGGCTAATAAGTCCTTAGCTTTTTTTTTACCTTTATTTTACTAGGCAAGTCATATTCTTATTTTCAATGATGGTCTAGGAACAGTGGGTTAACTGCCTTGTTCAGGGGCAAAACGACAGATTTTTACCTTGTCAGCTCAGGGATTTGATCCAGCAACCTTTCGGTTATGGGCCCAACACGCTAACCACTGGGCTACCTGCCGCCCCAAAGCTTTGGGGTCATGCTCAGGTAAAACATGTAAAGATATAATTTAATGGTATTATTATATGTAGTAGAAAGCAATGGGTTAGAAGAAAATGGGTTAGAAGAAGCCGACATAACCAACCCATAAAACAAAATTTAACATCCATAAATGGTCAGCTATGTAAACTTTAACGTTGATTTATCCTGCAATAGATGTCATTCAATTGGTAACACACATGTTAGTCTTCTTCTAATGCCTCTTAAGGGGAAAGTAATCAAAAAAATAAAGGAATGTAATCAGATTACGTTACTGAGTTGGTTGGGGTAATCCAAAAGTTACGTTACTGATTACAATTTTAGGCAGGTAACTTGTAACTGTAATGGATTACATTTAGAAAGTAACCTAGCCAACCCTGTGTACCGTAACCTAGCCAACCCTGTCTACCGGTGAGCTCAACATGCCTTAACATGACAGATCCGTCAAACTATCTAGTTTTACTGCAGATGGCATTGACACCTATGAATTAATCTGTGCCTTTTTGCATAAATTGGTTTGCTTAAAAAAAATAAAAAAAAAAGGAAGGAAGAAAGAAAACATCACACCCAGTTATTGCACTCACGGGAACCTATATAAAGGTATGCCAGGAGACTGTTTTTGATTTCTACATTTCTGGAAGTATACATTCAAAATTTGTTCAAATAAAGCACCAATGTGTGGAGGTGGCACATGATACACCATTGGCCCTTGCATATGAAATCACAGTGCAATGTAGACTTTCTAATAGTATGCTAAGAATTGTATTTGTGTTTGAATGAGTAGGCTACAGGTCTACACAGATCTAAAAGATTAGTAAGTAGCACCTTAACATCCTAATGCATGTAGATTCATTCATTGACATCCTTTCATAGATTTTGAGAATGCCATTTTTCCATCCCAATTTGCTCTTTGTGCAGCCTCTCTCCGAACCGGAAAGTACCAGTATGCGTTCCTGTATACTAGAACCAGTGCATTGCAGCAGACCTGAGTGCTTGAGTAACATAACGCCATAAGAATAGCTCTCACACCCCTTTGTTGGATGGCGAATGGTAAAGTTGTGGGAGTGTGTGTTGATTCAAGTAACTGAATTACGTAACTAGCTAGAGAATCTGGATTATACAGGTGTGTGTGTGAGGTAAAGTGGGTGCGGCTGGACTTCACCTGCATGCACTCACCTGTACTCTCTCCCTCTCTCTCTATCTCTCTTTTGACATTTACATTCTGACTCTTTCTCCCTCAGACATCATCTAAAATGGGCGACAACAACCCAGTGAAGCAGGGAGTGGAGACCTTTGACAAGAAGTGTCTAAAGAAGACCAGTACGGCTGAGAAGAACACTCTGCCAACCAAGGAGGGTACGTTTCTCCTACTCTATCCCCATTTCTGTCTCCTACTCTATCCCCATTTCTGTCTCCTACCCTATCTCCTTCTTTCCTGTCCTGTCTCTTAAGCTGTCTCCTCCCCTTATTGCTCCTACTCCTACTCCTACTCCTGCCCCACCCTGTACCTGTCTCCCTCTCCCTGTACCTGTCTCCCTGTACCTGTCTCCCTCTCCCTGTCTCACTGTACCTGTCTAATTGTACCTGTCTCCCTGTACCTGTCTCCCTCTCCCTGTCTCCCTGTACCTGTACCTGTCTCCCTGTACCTGTACCTGTCTCCCTGTACCTGTACCTGTCTCCCTGTACCTGTACCTGTCTCCCTCTCCCTGTACCTGTCTAACTGTACCTGTCTCCCTCTCCCTGTACCTGTCTCCCTATACCTGTACCTGTCTCCCTGTACCTGTCTCCCTCTCCCTGTACCTGTCTCCCTGTACCTGTCTCCTTCTCCCTATAGCTGTATCCCCCTCAGTTTGCTGTAGCTACCCTGTACCTGTCTCCCTCTCTGTTTGCAGTAGCTAAGTGCCTCCCACTCTATTGTACCAAGAGAAGACGGCAACACTGCACTAGCATGATATTGGCCTATAACTGATTAACCGAGAGCCTGGTACACACCTGAGGGCAACAGTAAGAGGTCTTTGTCCTTGTTCAACCTAATGCCTTTGGCTGGCCAAGATGAAAGAGTCATAAAATACACATGCCGTCCTACTGTAGTGTTAGTAGTGTGTTAGTGCCCTTCTACTGTAGTGTTAGTAGTGTGTTAGTGCCCTTCTACTGTAGTGTTAGTAGTGTGTTAGTGCCCTTCTACTGTAGTGTTAGTAGTGTGTTAGTGCCCTTCTACTGTAGTGTTAGTAGTGTGTTAGTGCCCTTCTACTGAAGTGTTAGTAGTGTGTTAGTGCCCTTCTACTGAAGTGTTAGTAGTGTGTTAGTGCCCTTCTACTGAAGTGTTAGTAGTGTGTTAGTGCCCTTCTACTGTAGTGTTAGTAGTGTGTTAGTGCCCTTCTACTGTAGTGTTAGTAGTGTGTTAGTGCCCTTCTACTGTAGTGTTAGTAGTGTGTTAGTGCCCTTCTACTGTAGTGTTAGTAGTGTGTTAGTGCCCTTCTACTGTAGTGTTAGTAGTGTGTTAGTGCCCTTCTACTGTAGTGTTAGTAGTGTGTTAGTGCCCTTCTACTGTAGTGTTAGTAGTGTGTTAGTGCCCTTCTACTGTAGTGTTAGTAGTGTGTTAGTGCCCTTCTACTGAAGTGTTAGTAGTGTGTTAGTGCCCTTCTACTGTAGTGTTAGTAGTGTATAGTTTCTGTTCATTTGACTGTATGTAAAGTAGAGGTTAAATCTTCACATGACCATCCAGGAACAGTACAGCACTGTTGAGAAGAACACTTACCGTAGGTTACATTTTTACAGTTACGCCCAATGCATTCCAGTTATCAAGTACACACTTGTCTGACTGATATCCAGCTGCTTTGCAGAACCGTGCTGATCTTTTAGTGGCTCCGTGGCTCTTACTGAGGTATTGATAACATTATGCTGAGTAGTCATATAAAACTCTGTGGCTATTACTGTGGAATTGATAACATTATGCTGAGTAGTCATATAAAACTCTGTGGCTATTACTGAGGTATTGATAACATTATGCTGAGTAGTCATATAAAACTCTGTGGCTATTACTGTGGAATTGATAACATTATGCTGAGTAGTAGTTTAGTGGCTCTGTGGCTATTACTGTGGAATTGATAACATTATGCTGAGTAGTCATATACAACTCTGTGGCTATTACTGTGGAATTGATAACATTATGCTGAGTAGTCATATAAAACTCTGTGGCTATTACTGAGGTATTGATAACATTATGCTGAGTAGTCATATAAAACTCTGTGGCTATTACTGTGGAATTGATAACATTATGCTGAGTAGTCATATAAAACTCTGTGGCTATTACTGTGGAATTGATAACATTATGCTGAGTAGTCATATAAAACTCTGTGGCTATTACTGTGGAATTGATAACATTATGCTGAGTAGTAGTTTAGTGGCTCTGTGGCTATTACTGAGGAATTGATAACATTATGCTGAGTAGTAGTTTAGTGGCTCTGTGGCTATTACTGTGGAATTGATAACATTATGCTGAGTAGTCATATAAAACTCTGTGGCTATTACTGTGGAATTGATAACATTATGCTGAGTAGTCATATAAAACTCTGTGGCTATTACTGAGGTATTGATAACATTATGCTGAGTAGTCATATAAAACTCTGTGGCTATTACTGTGGAATTGATAACATTATGCTGAGTAGTCATATAAAACTCTGTGGCTATTACTGAGGTATTGATAACATTATGCTGAGTAGTCATATACAACTCTGTGGCTATTACTGAGGTATTGATAACATTATGCTGAGTAGTCATATAAAACTCTGTGGCTATTACTGAGGTATTGATAACATTATGCTGAGTAGTCATATAAAACGGGTCTTTCTGGCCCTGTGCATTGAGCTTTTCAGTCCAGCCGCAGAGGAGAGGAAATCTTAATGCAGTTGGGGGGGAAGAGGCTGCCTTTTAGTGGAGACAGGTAGTGTACTAGCGAGGGTACACTCGCTAGATCTAGAGAGGCCTTAATTCAGACAGGGTGGACTAGACTGAAGCCTTAATTCAGACGTGGTGGACTAGACTGAAGCCTTAATTCAGACAGGGTGGACTAGACTGAAGCCTTAATTCAGACAGGGTGGACTAGACTGAAGCCTTAATTCAGACGTGGTGGACTAGACTGAAGCCTTAATTCAGACAGGGTAGACTAGACTGAAGCCTTAATTCAGACGTGGTGGACTAGACTGAAGCCTAAATTCAGACAGGGTTGACTAGACCGAAGCCGTAGTTCAGACAGGATGGACTAGACTGAAGCCTAAATTCAGACAGGGTTGACTAGACTGAAGCCTAAATTCAGACAGGGTTGACTAGACCGAAGCCGTAGTTCAGACAGGATGGACTAGACCGAAGCCGTAGTTCAGACAGGATGGACTAGACCGAAGCTGTAGTTCAGACAGGGAGTAACATGTGAGAGAGGAGCAGGAAGAGAGGAGTTTAGCTCTCACCATGTCAGCAGCCTTATCAACTCTCACCATGTCAGCGGCCTTATCAACTCTCACCATGTCAGCAGCCTTATCAACTCTCACCATGTCAGCGGCCTTATCAACTCTCACCATGTCAGCGGCCTTATCAACTCTCACCATGTCAGCGGCCTTATCAACTCTCACCATGTCAGCGGCCTTATCAACTCTCACCATGTCAGCGGCCTTATCAACTCTCACCATGTCAGCGGCCTTATCAACTCTCACCATGTCAGCAGCCTTATCAACTCTCACCATGTCAGCGGCCTTATCAACTCTCACCATGTCAGCGGCCTTATCAACTCTCACCATGTCAGCGTCCTTATCAACTCTCACCATGTCAGCGGCCTTATCAACTCTCACCATGTCAGCAGCCTTATCAACTCTCACCATGTCAGCAGCCTTATCAACTTGAACTGATCCTTATTCCTCCCCTCCATCAGTGTCTTAAGATACTGGCACCCTTATCCCTATGTATATAAATTGGATATAAATTGTTTGTAAGGAGCAGTGTGGTGTTGGTGGATATTCAAGTTGCTCTCTGTAAGGAGCAGTGTGGTTATAGGTGTGGTGTTGGTGGATATTCAAGTTGCTCTCTGTAAGGAGCAGTGTGGTTAGAGGTGTGGTGTTGGTGGATATTCAAGTTGCTCTCTGTAAGGAGCAGTGTGGTTAGAGGTGTGGTGTTGGTGGATATTCAAGTTGCTCTCTGTAAGGAGCAGTGTGGTTAGAGGTGTGATTGGGGATGCAGTAGTAAGCATCATGCATGTTCACTGCTCTAGAAACATCAGCTGCAATAACCCCCACCCCAGGACAGAGAATACTGCAATAACCCCCACCCCAGGACAGAGAATACTGCAATAACCCCCACCCCAGGACAGAGAATACTGCAATAACCCCCACCCCAGGACAGAGAATACTGCAATAACCCCCACCCCAGGACAGAGAATACTGCAAAAACCCCCACCCCAGGACAGAGAATACTGCAATAACCCCCACCCCAGGAGAGAGAATACTGCAATAACCCCCACCCCAGGACAGAGAATACTGCAATAACCCCCACCCCAGGACAGAGAATACTGCAATAACCCCCACCCCAGGAGAGAGAATACTGCAATAACCCCCACCCCAGGAGAGAGAATACTGCAATAACCCCCACCCCAGGACAGAGAATACTGCAATAACCCCCACCCCAGGAGAGAGAATACTGCAATAACCCCCACCCCAGGACAGAGAATACTGCAATAACCCCCACCCCAGGACAGAGAATACTGCAATAACCCCCACCCCAGGACAGAGAATACTGCAATAACCCCCACCCCAGGACAGAGAATACTGCAATAACAATGCAGGGAGAAAAATATAGACCCCTTGATTGAAGTAGGTTGGTTAGGCTTTCTATTTACCAGGTATTAATGTCAGTATTACATTGTAATATTAAAATGACACGACAATTACCCTGTTACCATTTTCTATTGTGTAGTCTTCCATTTTATTTCTTAACGCACAATTTCCCCATATATGCCTGGCAAATACCAGTTTAAACAGGGCTGTACAGTGCAGTATTACCAGCAGATATACCATATAGCTTCACTCACACCTCACACAGCTTCAAACACCTCTTGAAGATTTACAGTAGAAAGCTGACGAGAGGGTTGTTGATAGCAGGATTTACAGTAGAAAGCTGACGAGAGGGTTGTTGATAGCAGGATTTACAGTAGAAAGCTGACGAGAGTGTTGTTAATAGCAGGATTTACAGTAGAAACCTGACGAGAGGTTTGTTGATAGCAGGATTTACAGTAGAAACCTGACAAGAAGGTTGTTGATTGCAGGATTTACAGTAGAAACCTGACAAGAAGGTTGTTGATAGCAGGATTTACAGTAGAAATCTGACAAGAAGGTTGTTGATAGCAGGATTTACAGTAGAAATCTTATAAGAAGGTTGTTGATAGCAGGATTTACAGTAGAAATCTGACAAGAAGGTTGTTGATAGCAGGATAAAAGACACTTGACTATTGACTGGCTAATAACGAGCCAATGACAGGAGAGGAACCATCTGTCTCAGAAGCTTCCTCTCAGCCAGCCCTCCTCCTTCTGATGTTATCTTCTATTCCTCCTCCTGAGAGAGGATTCATCCTGTCTTCTATTCCTCCTCCTGAGAGTGGATTCATCCTGTCTTCTATTCCTCCTCCTGAGAGTGGATTCATCCTGTCTTCTATTCCTCCTCCTGAGAGTGGATTCATCCTGTCTCATGATTTGAATGTTCAGTATGATGATGTACTGCCATTTTATGATACAGTATCTTCCATTTTGGATGGGTTGTCGTGTCCTGTTTTGAGAGTTTTGAAATAGATGAGGTGATTAACAGATATATATGATAGTTTGATTACTCAATATGCCGGGTATCCATCACAACAGTGTTCAAGACATAGACTAATCACTAAGTCTCTCTCTCTCTCTCCCCTCCCTCGCTCTCTCTCTCTCTCGCTCACAGATATCGAGCAGGAGAAGAAAGCTGAACATGGCTCCAAATAAAACGCCATGGTTCCTCTCCTCCAGTCATCCCTCTCTCTTCTCCTCCTCTTAAGAACTATATCTATCGCTTCTGCTTCTTTGCGTATCACCATGTTAGTAAATCAAAGCGGCAGTGACTCTGATGCTGTCGGGGTTAGAGGTGCATGATTAGTAAACAAAAGGCCAGTACGATTTTAACCGTCAATGTTTTGAATTGTGCTTTTTCATGCAGTCTTGGTTGGAAACTAAGATAAAGATGGATGAGGCAGGATGTTTGCTGAACCATCAACATTTTGTTCCACTGTCAACTATGCCTAATGCTCTGCTTGTGCAATTATGGATAAGTTCTGTAACAATAACATGAGAGAAGATATTTTTGTTTTAATAAAATGAGTGTTGGAAAACTGAATTTGGGTATTGTCTTAATTGTTTTGACTTCAGGCACAAAATGTTAATCTTGTGATGTTTTTATCATTATATTGATTGTGCAATCCTATTAAGATTCATAAAAATATGTACAGTGCATTCAGAAAGTAGTCAGACCCCTTCCCTTTTTCCACATTTTGTTACGTTACAGCCTTATTCTAAAATGTATGTAATTTATATTTTCCTCATCAATCTACACACAATACCCCATACACAGGTTTTTAGATTTTTTTGCAAATGTATTAAAAATAAAAAACAGAAATAACTTACATAAGTATTCAGACCCTTTGCTATGAGACTCAAAATTGAGCTCAGGTGCATCCTGTTTCCATGTTTCTACAACTTGATTGGAGTCCACCTGTGGTAAATTCTATTACGTTTTGGGAAGGCACACACCTGTCTATATTAGGTCCCACAGTTGACAGTGCATGTCAGCACAAAAACCAAGATATGAGGTTGAAAGAATTGTCCGTAGAGCTCCAAGACAGGATTGTGTCAAGGCACAGATCTGGGAAAGGGTACCAAAAAATGTCTGCTGCGTTGAAGGTCCCCAAGAACACAGTTCGTTGGTGATGTGGACACCAAGTAACTTGAAGCTCTCAACCTGCTCCACTACAGCCCGTCGATGAGAATGGGGGCGTGCTCGGCCCTTCTTTTCCTGTAGTCCACAATCATCTCCTTTGTCTTGATCACGTTGAGGGTTAGGTTGTTGTCCTGGCACCACACTGCCAGGTCTCTGACCTCCTCCCTATAGGCTGTCTCATCATTGTTGGTGATCAGGCCTAACATTGTTGTGTCGTCGGCAAACTTAATGATGGTTTTGGAGTAGTGCTTGGCCATGCAGTCATGGGTGAACAGGGAGTACAGGAGGGGACTGAGCACGCACCCCTGATGGACCCCCGTGTTGAGGATCAGCATGGCATATGTGTTGTTACCTACCCTTCCCACCTGGGGACGGCCCGTCAGGAAGTCCAGGATCCAGTTGCAGAGCGAGGTGTTTAGACCCAGGGTCCTTAGGTTAATGACAAGCTTTGAGCGCACTATGGTATTGAACACAGAGCTGTAGTCAAAGAATAGCATTCTCACATAGGTGTTCCTTTTGTCCAGGTGGGAAAGGAAGACGTCCGGGACAGGTTGCGCTGACTTCAGGCAATGGGCGTGGCAGAACGGGCTCCAACCCATGATGGCACCAGTAGACCAGTCAAAGAGGGGATTGTGTCGCTGGAGCCAGGAGAATCCCAATACCATGGGAATCTGAGGAGACTTAATGAGCAGAAATTGGATAGTCTCGCTGTGGTTCCCTGACACCCGTAGGTTGATGGGAGTGGTGTTTTGGGTGACCCGGCCTATACCACGCCCGTCCAGCGCTCTAACGTCCATGGGAATGGAGAGGGGCTGAGTGGGGATATCCAGCTCGGAAGCCAGGGTAGCGTCCAAAAAGCTCTCATCGGCCCCAGAGTCAATGAGGACCCGAAGAGATTTCGACTGGTTTCCCTACAGCAGAATGGCATAAAACGGTGTGCGAGTAAGGGAAGCAGAAAAGTTCTCCATAAGACCCACCAGAGTACTCGCTCCTACTGGTGAGCCTGGTCTTTTAAAGGACAAGAGGACACAAAATGACCACGAATCCCGCAATACAGGCAACTCTTAGTGTTGAGCCTGTACAGCCGTTCCACTGGAGACATCCCAGCTCTGCCTAGTTGCATAGGCTCAGGAAGCGGTGACTCGGCAGTCTTCGGCGACTCTCGGGGGACCTCGGGTAGCCTCGGGTTCTCGGCAACGGAGTCAGGGACTTCCGGTATGCCTCGGTGGCGAGGTGGAATCCTTGGATGGGCGAGTGAAATCGAATCTCCTCTCCCTCTGTCGTTCCCGTAGTTGCCCATCGATCCTGACGGTGAAGGCGAGATCTGTCTGTAATTCCCCGTCCTTGACCTCCTCCGAGACTCCGTGCAGGAACATGGTTCCAGGCACTCTCAGCTGCCAACGTGCAGAAATCCACCGCATAGTCTGCCACACTGCGGGAGTCCGGCCGAAGCTGGAGTAGCTTCCGGGCAGACTCTCTCCCAGACAATGGGGCATCAGAAACCTTCTTTACCTCTCTCACGAACTCCTTCAGACTGACGCATATGGCCGGCTGTTGTTCCCATACAGCGTTAGCCCAGGTGAGAGCCCTCCCGGACATCAGCGTGATGAGGTACACTATCTTAGAGCGGTCCGAGGGGAAGGAGGAGAGCTGAAGCTCAGTGCAGGAAGAATGGTCAAAACCGGGAAAACTAGGAAACAGGAACAACCGAGAGACAGGAGCAGAGGGAAAAACGCTGGTAGGCTTGACGAAACAAAACGAACTGGCAACAGACAAACAGAGAACGCAGGTATAAATAACCTGGGGATAATGAGGAAGATGGGTGACACCTGGAGCGGTGTGGAGACAATCACAAAGGCAGGTGAAACAGATCAGGGTGTGACACAACCTAGTGTATCATAAGCTGTAGCTAGTCAGCCGTTGATGCCAACTGATACCTCCAACTCTAACTACAAACTCAAGCAAAGCTGAGAATCTTCGAGTCAAACGTGAAACACCCTTCATAATGATAAAACTATTACAGTGATTTTTCTTTTAAAAAAAGGTAACAGGAGATGTTTTTCATAGGAACAGCATTGCAGCACAACACAAC
Organism: Thymallus thymallus; assembly: GCA_023634145.1. Classification (NCBI taxonomy): domain Eukaryota; kingdom Metazoa; phylum Chordata; class Actinopteri; order Salmoniformes; family Salmonidae; genus Thymallus; species Thymallus thymallus. The sequence goes on from CM042384.1 coordinate 27,503,910, forward strand.
ACAGGCATATTCTATAATCAGAGCTGTACATTTAATTGGGCAAGATCTAACAAGGTTTCTCTCCACATGTTCTGCATTGCTTGTGTTGTTTCACTTTGATGGTTTTACGATAGCCAGCCTGGTGTAGTGCCAGTGTCTGTCCCATATGGCACTTTATTCCCTATATAGTGCACTACCTTTGACCAGAGCATTATGGGCCCTGGTCAAAAGTAGTGCACTACAAAATTAATAGCGTGCCGTTTGAGGCGCAACTGTACTCCTCTCCTCCCTCTGCCTCTGCAGCAGTTCCCACTATGCCAATAGAGAGGTGTGGTTTAGCTTCACAAAACAATGCCATGTTGGAAAGCACAGATATTCAAGACAAATGTACAATCAGTCCTGTATGAGTTATTGGTCCTGTATAAGTATATTAGCTGATATACAGTATATATACAATGGGGGCCAAAAGTTTGAAATGTTACTCATTCAAGGGTTTTTCTTTATTTGCACAATGCCAAGAGAGTGCAAAGCTGTCATCAAGTCAAAGGTGGATATTTGAAGAATCTCAAATATATTTTGATTTGTTTAACACTTTTTTGGTTACTACATGATTCCATATGTGTTATGTCATAGTTTTGATGTCTTCACTTTTATTCTACAATGTAAAAAATAGTGCAAATAAAGAAAAACCCTTGAATGAGTAATATTCCAAACTTTTGGCCCCCAGTGTGTGTGTGTATATATATATATATATATATATATATATATATATATATATATATACACACACACACACATACATATACAGCAGGTGAAATAAGTATTGAACACTTCACCATTTTTCTCAGTAAATATACTTCCAAAGGTGCTATTGACATGACATTTTCACCAGATGTTGGTAACAACCCAAGTAATCCATACATACAAAGAAACCAAAACAAATAAGTTCAGAAATTAAGTTATGTGTAATAATGTGAAATGACACAGGGAAAAAGTATTGAACGCACTTACTGATATTTATTTAATACTTTGTACAAAAGCCTTTGTTGGTAATGACAGCTTCAAGACGCCTCCTGTATGGAGAAACTAGTCGCATGCATTGCTCTGGTGTGATTTTGGCCCATTCTTCCACACAAACAGTCTTCAAATCTTGAAGGTTCCGTGGGCCTCTTCTATGAATCTTGATCTTCAGTTCTTTCCATAGATTTTCAATGGGATTTAAGTCAGGTGATTGGCTGGGCCATTCTAGCAGCTTTATTTTATTTCTTTGAAACCAATTGAGAGTTTCCTTGGCTGTGTGTTTGGGATCATTGTCTTGCTGAAATGTCCACCCTCGTTTCATCTTCATCATCCTGGTAGATGGCAGCAGATTTTTGTCAAGAATGTCTCGGTAAATTTGCCCATTCATCCTTCCTTCAATTATGTGAAGTTTGCCAGTACCATTTGCTGAAAAGCAGCCCCACACCATGATGTTCCCACCAACTTCACTGTTGGTATGGTGTTTTTAGGGTGATGTGCAGTGCCATTTCTCCTCCAAACATGGTGTGTATTATGACATCCAAACAGTTCAATTTTGCTCTCATCTGACCACACTATATTCTCCCAGTATTTCACTGGCTTTTCCAAATGTTGTGCAGCAAACTTTAAACGAGCTTCAACATGCTTTTTTTTCAGCAATGGAGTCTTGCGTGGTGAGCGTGCATACAGGCCATGGCGGTGGAGTGCATTACTTACTGTTTTCTTTGAGACAACAGTACCTGCTAATTGCAGGTCTTTTTGAAGCTCTCCACAATTGGTCCTTGGCTCTTGGACAACTCTTCTGATTATTCTTTTCACTCCTCTGTCAGAAATCTTGCGAGGAGCACCTGGTCGAGGCAAATTTATGGTGAAATGATTGTCTTTCCACTTCCGTATTATGGCCCCAACAGTGCTCACTGGAACATTCAGAAGCTTAGAAATGCGCCTATAACCAATGCCATCATTATGTTTTGCAACAATTAGGTTACAAAGGTCTTGAGACAGCTCTTTGCTTTTACCCATCATGAGATGTGTCTTGTGTGACACCTTGGCAATGAGACCTTTTTGTAGGCCATCAGTTGGGACTGAACCAGCTGATATTAATTTGCACTGAAAGGGGGCTGGATTGCTTTTTAATTACTGATAGTTTTCAGCTGTTGTCTCAGCTCCCTTTCTTCATGTGTTCAATACTTTTTCCCTGTGTCATTTCACATTATTACACATAACTTAATTTCTGAACTTCTTTGTTTGTTTTGGTTTCTGTATGGATTACTTGGGTTGTTACCAACATCTGGTGAAAATGTCATGTCAATAGCACCTTTGGAAATATATTTACTGAGGGAAATGGTGACGTGTTCAATACTTATTTCACCCGCTGTATATACACATATATATATATTGCATTTTCTGGAGTCTTCTTCTGCACAATTACACAACACTTTTTACAATTTATGGCACTGCAAAAAAAGGGGAAGTCAAGAACTTGTTACTAACAGGTCTGCCTGTTGTTGTAGTTGAGAAATGTCTGCCTGTTGTTGTAGTTGAGAAAGAGAGGAATCATGTCCAGGGATTTAGCAACTGGGAGCCAAGAAGGATGTCTTCTTTTTTTTTAAACCTCTGGTTTGCTACAACATGTTTCCTCTGGATCCTGCCTCCACTTGTGGAGTAAAGCCAGATCTCCGGGACACACACTCCAGAGCATGTTTAACTCCAGAGCATGTTTAACTCCAGAGCGTGTTTAACTCCAGAGCGTGTTTAACTCCAGAGCGTGTTTAACTCCAGAGCGTGTTTAACTCCAGAGCGTGTTTAACTCCAGAGCGTGTTTAACTCCACATTGTGTTTAACTCCACAGCGTGTTTTACTCCACAGCGTGTTTAACTCCACAGTGTGTTTAACTCCACAGCGTGTTTTACTCCACAGCGTGTTTAACTCCACAGCGTGTTTAACTCCACAGCGTGTTTAACTCCACAGCGTGTTTTACTCCACAGCGTGTTTAACTCCACAGCGTGTTTTACTCCACAGCGTGTTTTACTCCACAGTGTTTAACTCCACAGTGTGTTTTACTCCACAGTGTGTTTAACTCCACAGTGTGTTTTACTCCACAGCGTGTTTTACTCCACAGCGTGTTTTACTCCACAGCGTGTTTAACTCCACAGTGTGTTTTACTCCACAGCGTGTTTTACTCCACAGTGTGTTTTACTCCACAGCGTGTTTTACTTCACAGTGTGTTTTACTCCACAGCGTGTTTTACTCCACAGCGTGTTTTACTCCACAGTGTGTTTAACTCCACAGTGTGTTTAACTCCACAGTGTGTTTAACTTCACAGTGTGTTTTACTCCACATTGTGTTTAACTCCACAGCATGTTTTACTCCACAGTGTGTTTTACTCCACAGTGTGTTTTACTCCACAGTGTGTTTTACTTCACAGTGTGTTTTACTCTACAGTGTGTTTACTCCACAGTGTGTGTTTTTGACATATAAGTAAGAAAGAGGGAGTTACAATCAGGGCATCCTTCATAGATGAGTAGTATAAAGGCTGTATTTAACCAATTATCCCATTGTTGTTTCTGTGAATGGACCACCTTAGCTACAGCCTTTATACTAGTCACTGGGAGGACCTTAATCTCATCTAAATATGTTCTCAAATATAGAGAAGGAATCTGCCCTGACAGAGTTTCACACGCCCCTCCTCACTATATCTATGGTATCATAAGGATTAACTCATGTCTCTAATAGTCTAGTCTAATGCATGAAATACGTCATAGAGACAGGAAGTATCTAGGAGGACAAAGACCATACAGTGAGAGCAGAGGACTACCAGTATCTCACAACCCATCGCCAACTAAGAGGAGTAGGCCTAGGTCTGTGTCCCAAATGGCACCATATTCCCAATATAGTGCACTACTTTTGACCAGGGCCCTATAGTAGTGCACTATTTAGGGAGTATGGAGTCATTTGTGACATAAACTATGGCACCAAGTATCCTAAGCCCTCCCAAGCTATATTGTCATTACATCTGCAGGTCTAATACGATTGTTGTCGCACTTGGATAGTAATCTGTTTAATATGATTGGTCTTCAGTTTCCTCAATATCTTAAGCCCACAGTGGTGTTGTCATCAGGGTTGCTGTGTCCTATTGTGAACGTGCACATACAGGGCCTTCAGAAAGTATTCACAACCCTTGACTTTTTCCACATTTTTATTGCCTTGTTTTTTCTACAATGCTAGTAGGCTACAGCAGCCTTTCAATGGAAATATCTGAGCGCTGCTTCTGCTTTGTAGATGCTTGTCTTTGTGGGCTGTATAAAACACGCTGTGACAGGCAATGTATTTTGTATTACTGGCCTACACACAATACCCCATAATGTCAAAGTGGAATTACATTTTTACAAATTAATAAAAAATGAAAAGCTGAAATTTCTTGAGTCAATAAGTATTCAACCCCTTTGTTATGGCAAGCCTAAATAAGTTCAGGAGTAAAAATGTGCTTAACAAGTCACATAATAAGTTGCATGGACTCGGTGTGCAATAATAGTGTTTAACATGATTTTTGAATGACTACCTCGTCTCTGTACCCCGCATGTACAATTATCTGTAAGGTCCCTCGGTCAAGTAGTGAATTTCAAACACAAATTCAACCACAAAGACCTGGGAGGTTTTCCAACGCCTCGCAAATAAGGGCACCTATTAAAGCAGACATTGAATATCCCTTTGAGTATTGTGAAGTTATTAATTACACTTTGGATGTTGTATCAATACACCCAATCACTACAAAGATACAGGCATCCTCCCTAACAGGAAGGAAACCGCTCAGGGATTTCATCATGAGGCCAATGGTGAATGGCTGTGACAGGAGAAAACTGAGGGTTGATCAACAACGTTGTAGTTACTCCACAATACTAACCTAAATGTGGCAAAGAAATTAACTTTATGCCCTGAATACAAAGTGTTACTGTATGTTTGGGGCAAATCCAACACAACACATCACTGAGTACAATTTTTCATATTTTAAAGCATGGTGGTGGCTGCATCATGTTATGGGTATGCTTATCATCGGCAAGGACTAGGGAGTTTTTTTTTAGGATAAAAAGAAACGGAATTTAGCTAAGCTCAGGCAAAATCCTAGAGGAAAACCTGGTTCATTGGGAAACAAATTCACCTTTCAGCAGGACAATAACCTAAAACACAAGGCCAAATATACACTGGAGTTTCTTACCAAGACGACATTGAATGTTCCCAAGTGGCCGAGTTACAGTTTTGACTTGAATCAAAAATATATGGCAAGACTTGAAAATGGCTGTCTAGCAATGATCAACAACCCAACTTGACAGAATTTGTGCTAATATTGTACAATCCAGGTGTGCAAAGCTCTTAGAGACTAATTCTAACATGTATTGACTCAGGGGTGTGAATACTTCTGTAAATGAGATATTTCTGTATTTAATTTTCAATAAATCTGCAAAAATGTCAAAAAGAAGGTTTTCACTTTGTCATTATGGGGTATATTGCGTGTAGATGGATGAGATAAAAAAAAAAGTTTTTATAAATTTTGAATTCAGACAAAATCTGGAACAGCGTGTTGGCGGACAACCACAGGGTGCATGTGACGCGTCTAGTGCAGTAGTGCCTAGGTAGAGGTAAGTTGCATGTCTGCTTACCACCTGCTTGTATACTCTCGCTTACAGCTCGCTTCCGCCGGCTAGCCCTTAGGGTGAATTGGGGAGCAGCTTTATGCCGGTACAAAGCCTCTCCATGACCAAGACTCCTGTCGGGCCTCCTTGCAGCGGCACACGTTAACTGGTTCTCTTGAAACTCCAGTCTAACCGGCAGGGGATCTCGGAGCAGCAGTTGGCCCCAGAGATGCGTCTGTACAGGCACACCTCTGTGTGGACACGTCCCGCTGCCTTGTGGGTTAGTCTGGCGTGCTGGCGGCGTGTGGTACGCGGACGCCGACAGACTGGGGTTCTGGCAGCCTCCTGCAGCTGTGGAAGATACTGGTCGTCCAGGGTTCCCCCTTGCCACTGGAATTCCACCTTCCTACAGTGAAGTAGTGCTGTTGGGGATTGCGCAACCTCAGCAGCACATTAAATAACTTTCTTTGCGAAGGTATCTACTTCTGACCTCGGTGAAGCCATCAAACGGAAACTGGACTAAAGTATGGCGGCATTGGGGTGCCTGGTGACATTGGGGTGTCTGGTGACAGGGGCAGGAGTGAATGCACCTTAATCAGACCACTGACGTCCTGCTGACACGTGCCATGAGGGGTGCAGAATGCTGGACAGATCACCGTATGATACTGGCTAAACTCCATGTGAGAATACGTCCCCCCCAACGCCTTGAAGAGTCCAGTAAAAGGCGTCTGCACTGTACCTGGCTTGAGAAAGCTGCAGTAAAGGACGAATTCAGTCGCTCTCTCGCTGAAAGGCTGAGGGAGACAGCCTCTTCTGAGCGCAGAGGACCCCGTGGACCAGAAGTGGGCATCTCTCAGCTCAGACATACAACCATGCCTTCCCCCGCCAACACAGACTGAGACATACAACCATGCCTGCCCCCGCCAACACAGACTGAGACATACAACCATGCCTGCCCCCGCCAACACAGACTGAGACATACAACCATGCCTGCCCCCGCCAACACAGACTGAGACATACAACTATTTATTTATTGTCCTACCTCCCAACCTTACTGCATTTTTGCACTACATTTTGCACTCTGTTTATAGATTTTCTATTGTGTTTTTGACTTTGTTTAATGTGTAACTCTGTGTTGTTGTTTTTTTGTCGCACTGCTTTGCTTTGTCTTGGCCAGGTCGCAGTTGCAAATGAGAACTTGTTCTCAACTGACCTACCTGGTTAAATAAAGGTGAAATAAAAAAAATAAAAAATAAACAACCATGACTGCCCCCGCCAACACAGACTGCATATGCCCCACCTGCAATAAAGCTTGTGGATCTCGAATTGGACTCTACAGTCACCAAAGAATTCACTGTTAACTCAAAAGAGGAAGTTACGATACGATGGACTACCGTAATGTAACGTGTGTGTGTGTGGCCAGGTCAGGCAGGAAGTGTTGTTGTGTGCATTTGCTTCCTTGTATTTGTTGGAATAGATTAGTGTTTGTGCTGCTGAGACAGCTAAGGCATAGGTCATCTTTGTTCAATGGGGGTAAAATATACCAGGGAGATAATTCACATATTGTAACATATTGTAAACGGGCTGTAAGTTGAGCTGAATAAAAATTATGTAAAATGTAATGTAAATATTTCCTGCAGTACTCACAGAAGACACATGATCTTATAAGCAGAAGACAGATGACACACACAGAATTGACGATGCACAGAGTAACACATGAACCACAGGAAGTAAATGTAACAAGGTCTATGATGATCCCATATCTGCTGTGGTTATCTAGACACAATAATAGTTTGTTCTTTACTTTTGAACAGCTAACCTTCCACCTCTACCTTGAATCCAGACCATAACAGCTCATATAGTGAAGAATAGGGTGGTGTACACACACGGCAACATGTGCATAAGCCTACTTGTTAGTACATGTTCCCGAACCAGCAGAGTTAATATCCCTCTCTCTCTGCCTTCACTTTTGGAACCTAACCCAGTATTATTCCACTAGGTCAACATCAGGTCTAGTCTGGTGATAGGCTACTACTTACTCATAGCTCTATTATCTACGGGTACAATTCAATAAGTGAAGCATGTTTATTGCCGTGAGAATCACCTTTGTAACAGAGCTAGGTTTCTGTGGAACTTGAGTAATGTTGGTAAGTGTGGGTGTGATATCTTGGCCCAAATAAAGAGAGGTGTGGCATCAAAATACTACAGGGGAGGTTTTTTTCCTGTTAATTTTCTTCCCCTTTCACACTCATGCAATTTGTTATGTTGAAGACAGGTTCTTTGGATAATTATAGGTACTGTGGTAGATGACATACCTAGTACAACACCAAAACATTACAATACATTTAATTAGCTCTCATGTCGACTGACGTTTTTGTGGCTGTACCTCAAATGCTGTTTAAGAACGGTGCTCGTGCAGCACAAATCGTCATGCAACGTCGCAAACGTTGATCGAACTGAACGCACCCCAGGTGTGCCGTTGCGTTACCTATGTCTTTTTTGCTTTCATCTTTGTATTTGGTGACCTCTGGCGCATGGGAAGAGAACGGCAGGCAATACCTGAAATATCCTGCAGGTGGCACCAGATGTCGTGGTGATTGGGTCAACTCAAGTCCCTCAAAAGCTGGCAAAACATAGCTGCTAGTTAGCTAGCTTTGCTAACTAGCCAGTTACAGGCTAACGGGGACATGGCTTAGCGTAAACCCCCCCCCCTCACATCGACAATCATATAACTGTATTTTTTTTATTAGATACATCTCATTTACGTTGCTGTATTCCTTGTAAACGTACTGGATTCATGCAAACTATCGTGCGTTGGACTTAGCAGGCTAATTCGACTCGGCTCAGCACAACCGGTGCAGGTACAGTGGGTTTGTTATGTTTAGCTAGCGCGTTAGCTCGGTGTCTGGCTAAATGCATCGATATGTCGATGTATCAAAAAATGATTATTGGCTTACACTGATACATGACATAAATACAACGACATCACATTTGATATAATTAGGTGGCAACCAGAAGCTGCACTTATCTTGAAGTGTAAATGTTGGCGGCATTCAATGAAACTGAACGAGTGTGTGGGAATATGTGGCTTGTGCCGCTGTTGTTAGCCTGTAATTTGTCAGCCTTCGGCCGTTATTTTTCGGATATTTCTTTATTCGTCATGGCAGTGTTATTGATGATATGCATGGGAGCTTGCTAGTTAGTTGATCTAGAAAATATATACAATCGCCGTCTATATGGCCTTTATTGGCATGAAGACGTACCTAGTATTATCAAATTGATTACGCTTAGCTCGCAATTTGGATATTTGTTCGGGTGATTGATTACTAGCTCATCAACTGCTAATCTCACAACAATAGTCCAGCTAATAATGAGCACTGTTTCCAACCTCTCTGAGTGCCTGTACCCAAGATCAACTGCATATTGAAACATTCTCTTCCCCTAGCAGACCTGGAGCAACATGGTAGTTCCCACCGGTGAGGACCAACCAGCAGGCAATCTTATGAAGACCTCGCAGACGAGCTTCGAGGAGGAGCAGGATCTAGCAGGGGTGGAGTTGGAGGAGGTACGTAAGCTCCAGGAGCTCATTCGAAGACTCGAGGTCCAGAATCAAACACTCCGCAACAGAGGAGGCAGTAAGAATCTACATCTTGGAGAAGCGACCAACGCAAACAGTAACCTCACAACCAGTACAAACATCAATGAGAGAATCTCATCCTGCGAAGGGGTGATCAACACCAACTCCCCTCTCAGGTTGGGGAGCAGTGGAAGTTGTGGAACGGAGCTAGGCAGCAGCAGTAGTGACTTGGAGCTGTCCCCTCCTCAGGACAGTAGTAGCAGTGAGGATATGTCCCCGCTCCCTGTAGCTAACCGGATCGAGGACGAGGATGGTGGACTGTGTGCAGGATTTCTGACCCTGCCGTGCGGGAACAGACCAGGACAGGCGCAGACCCAGGGGCTAAGCCCAACCTCGGAGAGTCCCTCTCTGGACAGCTGTGAGTCTGAGACACTGGCGGAGAGCGACTCAGGGTTGGACCAGTTGGCTCTGGATGAGGTGGATGTTCTGGACCTAGAGGAGGACTTTGCAGAGCTGGATGACGAAGACAGCTGGTAGGTACCATGGTGATAGGAGCGAGAGAGATGGAGCGAGAGAGATGGAGCGAGAGAGATGGAGCGAGAGAAAAGATGCATGTGAAATTGCACCCTATTTCCAATAGATAGATAGATAGATACTTTATTGATCCCCAAGGGGACATTTCTTCGTCAAGCAGCTACGAAAAAACACAGGGCAGGTGCAAAATGCCAGAACGAAAATACACAAAAGACAGATACATGATACATATATAAAGTATAAAAGTATAAAAATACAAGAAGTCTGGAGTGCAAAAAGCTATAAAAAATACATTGCATAGTATGGGTGAATGGCTGAATATATACATTATACATTGTTAGAGTGTTAGGTGAAAAAAATGAGAAAAATATTAGAAGTTGATATAGATAAGGAATATTTGCATGGTTAACTATACTATACAGGTCGATGGCAGAGAAATACTTCAATAGCTAAATATGCCTATGATATAAGTGAGGGTAATAATAGTTTACTTAATATACAGTCTGGTTAAATGTACAGGTAAGTGAATATTTACATGGTTACATTAACTGTACAGGTAAATGACAGGAAGAGATACTTAAATAGCTAAATGTGCGTATGATATAATTTAGGGTAATAATAATAATTCCCTTAAAATACAGTCCTTAGTGCAGGGTTTAATTACAGATAAATGCACGTATTGCACATTCAATATACTAAAAGCAATGAAAAAAGATACAACTGACAGGATACTAATATGCATTCCTGAGTGAATGACTACGTAAGTTCAGTCCAATAATTACTTACAATATTGCATGTGATATGATATAACAACTGTATATGAATATGTATATACAGTCCTGAATGAATAAGTCCTGAGTAAATGAGTGATTACAGACCAGAGTTACTCACAAATGGATGCCTAATTGTTAAACTAGGTCCTAACACCCCAACAGTTCCAGGTCTATATTGCCGACCGTGAGGCATTAAATAGTTGGCCAGGATCCGTCTCCGCCACCTTCTCTAGAGTGTCAAGGCTAATCCCCAGAACAGAGCTAGCCTTCCTGATCAGCTTATTTACCCTAGAAGCATCACCAGCCTTTATGTTGGCGCCCCAGCACACCACTGCAAGAAAGATGGCACCAGCCACCACAGACTGGTTGAAGGACCTGAGCCTCCTCAGAAAGTAAAGTCGGCTCTGGCCCATTTTGTACAGGGCCCCGGTGTTACCAGCCCTTCCAGCCTGTTGTCCATATGGACTCCCAGGAACTTGACCCAACCATTTCCACATCCATCCCCTGTATAGGGACTGCAGTCGGTTGGGCCTTGGTTCTCCTGAAGTCCACCACCATCTCCTTTGTTTTGCTGATGTTGAGCTGAAGGTGGTTCTGCTCACACCACAACACAAAGTCACTGATTGTGCTCCTTTACTCCTCCTCCTGCCCTCCCCTGATGCACCCTACAATTGAGTCATCCGAGAACTTCTGTAGGTGGCATGTTTCAGAGTTATATCTGAAGTCCGAGGTGTAGACGGTGAACAGGAAGGGGGACAGGACCGTTCCCTGGGGGGCCCCTGTGTTGCTCACTGCCCGTTCTGACACACAGCTCTGTAGCCGCACAAATTGTGGCCTACCGGTCAGGTAGTCCGTAACCCAGGAGACTAAGGGTGCTTCCACTTTCATCCTCTTCATCTTCTCACCCAGTAGCAGGGGCTGAATGGTGTTGAAGGCACTGGAGAAGTAAAAAAAAAAACATAACCCTCACAGTGCAACCTGCGTTGTCCAGGTGAGAGTAGGCCCTCTGCAGAAGGTAGATGATTGCATCACGGATAGCTGTGAGGGTGTGTGGCCTGGGGAGCTGGAGGGGAGGTGGACAGGGCCCGTATCAAACCTGTTAAAAAATTGGTTCAGCTCATTGGCTCTGTCCTGTGTCCCCTCCGCCTGCCCACTGTTTGACTTTTTGAAGCCAGTGATATTTCTCATACCATTCCACACCTCTCTCACCTGGCTCTGCCTCAGCTTGTCCTCCATCTTCATCCTTATACCCTCTCTTCCTCTCAGCAATCTGCAAATTCAGCTCCCTCTGGACACATTTCAATTTGTCCCTGTCCCCCTCCTTGAAGGCCCTCTTCTTCTCATTCAGCAGGGCCTTCAGGTCGCTGGTGACCCAGGGTTTATTATTTGGAAAACATTGGGTACAATGTTGTCTACTCAAAAATGTATATAGTCTGTTATGCAGTCTGTAAGTCCATCGATGCCCTCCCCATGAGCCTCACAGAGCACATCCAAGTCTCTTGTTTCAAAGCAGTCCTGTAGGGCCTCATTCGCCTCCGGGGACCATCTCCTAATGATCCTAGTGGTCGCAGGCTGCTGTTGGACCATAGGCCTGTATAGCTAATGGCCTACATAGGGCTCTCATCAAAAGTAGTGCACTATATAGGGAATAGAGTGCCATTTCAGATGCAGTCAAAGGTCGTCTGCACGCTGTTACCGTTTTATTTGCTATGCTTCGATCATGCTTCGATCATAAAGGGTCTTAGTCTGCCTTAGGCGTGCACCACGTGGTCAAGTCGACTGACTCTTCCTTTCTGCTGCTATATCTGCAGTTTCTGCTCTGTCATGAAGCAACCTTACAATAACATTATAACAACTCTAGAGGAATCCTTCTACAATAACCTTGCTTCCTGCCAGTGACCTGTAACCCTATAATAACCAACAACCTGTCCTACACCTAATAACCTCATAACAAGCAACCACTGACCACCAGTGAACGCAGTCATAACACATGCAATAACCTGTACGGCCTCCTATCCAATAACCTAACGTTGTGTAGGCCGTCATTGTAAATAAGAATTTGTTCTTAACTGACTTGCCTAGTTAAATAAAAAAAAAACATGTTCAGTTTTTCAGTAAATATTTGTATGAACATAAGATTCAACAGCTGAGACATAAATTGAACAAGTTCCACAGACATGTGACTAACATGAATGGAATAATGTGTCCCTGAGCAAAGGGGGGTCAAAATCAATAGTAACAGTCAGTATCTGGTGTGGCCACCAGCTGCATTAAGTACTGCAGTGCATCTCCTCCTCATGGACTGCACCAGATTTGCCATCTGCAGTCCTCATGCCTCCTTGCAGCATGCCTAAGGCACGTTCACGCAGATGAGCAGGGACCCTGGGCATCTTTCTTTTGGTGTTTTTCAGAGACGGTACAAAGGCCTCTTTAATGTCCTAAGTTTTAATAACTGTGACCTTAATTGCCTACCGTCTGTAAGGTGTTAGTGTCTTAATAACCGTTCCAGATGTGCATGTTCATGAATTGTTTATGGTTCATTCAACAAGCATGGGAAACAGTGTTTAACCCCTTTACAATGAAGATCTGTGAAGTTATTAGGATTTTTACGAGTTATCTTTTGAAAGACAGGGTCCTGAAAAAGGGTTTCTTTTTTTCATGTACCGTGTATCTGTCTTTTGTGTATTTTCGTTCTGGCATTTTGCACCTGCTCTATGTTTTGTTGTAGCTGCTTGACGAAGAAATTTCACCTCAGGGTATCCATCCATCCATCCATCCATCCAGTCATAGGTACTAATACATACAGCCATAGGTACTAATACATACTGCCATAGGTACTAATACATACAGCCATAGGTACTCCAATGGCATTACTTGACTTATTGCTTCTTAGCAAAGTTCAAAAGGACACACACACAGTGACGTTATGTTCCCTGTTAAACTGTGATGATCCAAGGCTGCATCATTTTCCACAGCCAGAGAAGTGGAAACAAGGCGTTAGTTGTCCTCTGTTTATCCCACATGGAGAGCGCCTTGTTCAGTCACTACTCAGCGCTTCTACTGCTGCTGGCGAAGTCCTGGAAGTCAGTACAGTATTTTGTATCATTCCAATGATCACATGAATGTCAGCCCTGTACTGCTGTTACTGAGGCCTGTGTCTAGTCTGGCTTCTTCTGTTGTAGAGGAAAGGAAAGGGAGGATACTAGTCAGTTGTGCAACTGAATGCATTCAACTGAAATATGTCTTGTCTGCCGCATTTAAACCCAACCCTTCTGAATCAGAGCTTGGCTTGTTTACCAGAATTTCAAATCAAATGAAACTTTATTGGTCACATGCGCCAAATATAACCGGTAGACCTTACAGTGAAATGCTTACTTACAGCTTTTGGTCCTATATTTATATTTTATTTATTAATATTTTTAACCCCGTCCCCGCAGGAGGTATTTTGCCTTTTGGTGGGCTGTCATTGTTCAGAATTTGTTCTTAACTGAAATTAAATTACAAGCCTTTAACCAACAATGCAGTTCAAGAAAGAGGAATAATAAAATAAAAAGTAACACAGTACAATAAGGAGACTATATACAGGGGGAACCGGTACCGAGTCATTGTGCAGGGGTACAAGGTAGTTGAGGTAATTGAGGTAATATGTACATAGGTAGGGGTAAAAGTGACTAGGCAATCAGGATAGATAATAAACAGAGTAGCAGCAGCATATGTGAAGAGTGGGAAAGTGTGTATATGTGTGTTGAAGTGTCAGTGTAGTATGTGTGAGTGTGTGGGTAGAGTCCAGTGAGCGTGTGGGTAGAGTCCAGTGAGCGTGTGGGTAGAGTCCAGTGAGCGTGTGGGTAGAGTCCAGTGAGCGTGTGGGTAGAGTCCAGTGAGCGTGTGGGTAGAGTCCAGTGAGCGTGTGGGTAGAGTCCAGTGAGCGTGTGGGTAGAGTCCAGTGAGCGTGTGGGTAGAGTCCAGTGAGCGTGTGGGTAGAGTCCAGTGAGCGTGTGGGTAGAGTCCAGTGAGCGTGTGGGTAGAGTCCAGTGAGCGTGTGGGTAGAGTCCAGTGAGCGTGTGGGTAGAGTCCAGTGAGCGTGTGGGTAGAGTCCAGTGAGCGTGTGGGTAGAGTCCAGTGAGCGTGTGGGTAGAGTCCAGTGAGCGTGTGGGTAGAGTCCAGTGAGCGTGTGGGTAGAGTCCAGTGAGCGTGTGGGTAGAGTCCAGTGAGCGTGTGGGTAGAGTCCGGTGAGCGACTATACATAGATAATAAACAGAGAGTAGCAGCAGTGTAAAAGCAAAGAGGGGGCGGGGTCAATGTAAGTAGTCTGAGTGGTCATTTGATTAATTGTTCAGCAGTCTTATGACTTGGGGGTAGAAGCTGTTAAGCCTTTAGGGCCTAGACTTGGCACTCAGGTACCGCTTGCCGTGTGAATTTAATTAACAGGCTTGGATTACCTCAATGTTTAATGGCAGACTACTCAATTTAAATGTAATTTTCCCTCTGTACGCCACAAGGTTAATCTAGGCCTGTGTCCAAGTCCAGGGTGGTTTTTAAAACATTATGCGTTTGTTTACCTGTCCGACATAAACAAACTGGTGCCATATTGCATTTCGGGTAGCTACTTTAGCAGCTGATCTGATTTAACAATCCAAAGTAGCAAGGCCTTGTTCTCACTATCACGTCGTTAGATCTCACGACCACGTCGTTAGTTCTCACGACCACGTCGTTAGTTCTCACGACCACGTCGTTAGTTCTCACGACCACGTCGTTAGTTCTCACGACCACGTCGTTAGTTCTCACGACCACGTCGTTAGTTCTCACGACCACGTCGTTAGTTCTCACGACCACGTCGTTAGTTCTCACGACCACGTCGTTAGTTCTCACGACCACGTCGTTAGTTCTCACGACCACGTCATTAGCCAGTCTTGTATGTGGCCCAGGAGGTTATCTCTATCACAACATTCAATAAATAATCAGCCCAGGCATGGACCCCTAAGCTGCTTTGGGCTTGAGGCTATGGCTCAGGGCTGAGTCCCAAATGGCACCCTATTTATAGTGCACTACTTTTGACCAGATCCCTACGGTTGTAGAGGACTATATAGGGTGCCATTTCGGCTGGAGGCTAGATGGATGCTGCTGGGGACTAAACTGCTTTGGGGACAGGCTGCATGTGATCTATCATGGACCTTCTGGTACTTAAACATTTACTGGGAGGGATGGAGCATCCTAGTAATCTGAGGCTAGAAGTAACCCCACTGTGCCAGGAACAAGAAACGGCACACAAGCCAAGGAGCTAAAATGTTTCCTGTGTCCATGCATGAGAGCTTTGTTTTGTGTGCAGATGATGGCGTGCCTACTGGTCTATCTCTGTAAAAAAAATATATATAATTGGTCAATTTACCAAATGATCTGCCCTCAGCCTCTACTCTTCAACTGTCTCCAAAATAAATGGTTCCAGGATCAAGTTTAGAGTGACTTTAGAGCCCTGACTGACTACTCCAACAGCTGTCGTGTGTGAGAGAGAGACATGGATTACTGCTGTCTGTATTGTTGCTGGGGCCCAGTGGGATAGAGGGCTTGCGTTTTGTGTTAGTCCAATGGGAAGATGAGGCCAAGTTGATCACTCAAAAAACAGTTAGCGCAGCCAGGCCTCTTTGTGTGTGTGTTTCGCGGCTCAACGCATTCCCCCATGTGACCCGGATCAAACTTCCTAACGGACTTGGCCGTTTGCTCTGCTCTTTTCAAGGATAGGGACTCCCTCAACTCAAACACTCACCGCTACTTAGCTAGACTTCACATGCTCTCTAGAAACGGTCAAAGCAACGCGAAAAAAACAAGGCTATCAGGCCGACCACTGATGTTCCAAGTCACACGTATTGATATCAGTTGAGATCATCACCTTGTCGTGTGAGGTGGGTGTGTAGTGGACTGGCACGTATGCCTGTTTTTCAGACAACTCATGCGGTAAAAGGTAATGCATAGTGATGGCTGGGAGAGTCCAGTATGGGGCCATGCACAGGCCAAAGTGCTGCTGATACTGCTACTGTGGAGGGAAGAGGTCACTGCCAGGGATGGGCTGGGCACACAGCACTGCTACTGCTGTGGACTATGGGATGGGCTAGAATGGGCAGAACTGAATGGGTTGGGATGGAGTGAGATGGGCTGTGTGTGTGCAGTGCTTACTGTCTAGGATTGAATAAGTGGATGGGTTTAGGTCAAGAGACTGGCCTGAATGTACTTAAAGTACAGACCAGAAAGTATAATGTAGCAATATCATCCTGCTACAGTGTAGCCTATGGCTATGTCTTATGCATGCAACGAAGACATGCTGCTGTATGTTGGAGCAAGTTGAGTATCTTCTATGGCTGGCCTATTTCCAGTAGTGGGTGATTAGTGGTATGAAGGATACAGAGTTTGTGCCTCTCTGTGTGGTCGTGTTCCAACATGCGTAAAAGACTAGAAGGCATGCCTCCTGCAGACATTCCCACATAGTAAAAGACTAGAAGGCAGGCCTCCTGCAGACATTCTCACATAGTAAAAGACTAAAAGGCAGGCCTCCTGCGGACATTCCCACATAGTAAAAGACTAAAAGGCAGGCCTCCTGCGGACATTCCCACATAGTAAAAGACTAAAAGGCAGGCCTCCTGCGGACATTCCCACATAGTAAAAGACTAAAAGGCAGGCCTCCTGCAGACATTCCCACATAGTAAAAGACTAAAAGGCAGGCCTCCTGCAGACATTCCCACATAGTAAAAGACTAAAAGGCAGGCCTCCTGCAGACATTCCCACATAGTAAAAGACTAGAAGGCAGGCCTCCTGCAGACATTCCCACATAGTAAAAGTTATTAAATGCCAGAGAACCATTAATACTGTGTTCTAATCCCACTGTTCTGCTGTTCGCTTGGCTGCAGACAGGCTGGATAAACAGGCTTTGAGGCTTTGCAAAATGTAAATTGCCTCTCTCTCTCTCTCTGCCCCTCTCTTGCTCTCTCCCTCTCTCCATCCACCGCTCTCTCTCTTGCTCTCTCTCTCTCTCCATCCACCTCTCTCTTGCTCTCTCCCTCTCTCCATCCACCGCTCTCTCTCTTGCTCTCTCTCTCTCTCCATCCACCTCTCTCTTGCTCTCTCCCTCTCTCCATCCACCTCTCTCTCTCTTGCTCTCTCCATCCACCTCTCTCTTGTTCTCTCCCTCTCTCCATCCACCTCCTTTCCCTTTCTCATCCTCCTTTGATCTCTCTCTGCTTTTTGGTCTACCACATCTCTCTCCTTTGCTCTGTTTTCTATCCCCCTCTCCCTGCCTCATTTGTTTTCTCTCCACCACCCCTCCCCCCTCTCTCTCTCTCTCTCTCTCTCTCTGCAGGTTGTATGTCTCACCTAAGAAGCAGGTAGTTGCTGAGCCCAGCCCCGAGTCTCCTCTGAAGTGGTGTCGGAAGGTTCTGGACCACCCCAGCCCAGAGACTGAGGTTGCCTGTCGCACCCTGCTCAACCGTCTCGACCAGAGTACGCACCTAACTAGTAACCTTATAATAACCTTGTGATGACCATATAACAACCCTCAAGTAACTATACTATACTATAGTAACCACATAGTAACTTATACTAACCATGTAATAACACGTACAATAACCTTATAGTAATCCTATAATATATTTAATAATAACATATACAACCTTTTGATAAGAAAAAAACATAACTGTATAATAACCATACAATAACATTATAACAACTCTAGAGGAATCCTTCTACAATAACCTTGCTTCCTGCCAGTGACCTGCAACCCTATAATAACCAACAACCTGTCCTATACCTAATAACCTCATAACAAGAAACCACTGACCACCAGTGAACGCAGTCATAACACATGCAATAACCAGTACAGCCTCCTATCCAATAACCTAACGTTGTGTAGGCCGTCATTGTAAATAAGGATTTGTTCTTAACTGACTTGCCTAGTTAAATAAAGTTTTTCAGCAAACTTAACATGTGTAAATATTTGTATGAACATAACAAGATTCAACAGCTGAGACATAAATTGAACAAGTTCCACAGACATGTGACTAACAGAAATGGAATAATGTGTCCCTGAACAAAGGGGGGTCAAAATCAATAGTAATAGTCAGTATCTGGTGTGGCCACCAGCTGTATTAAGTACTGCAGTGCATCTCCTCCTCATGGACTGCACCAGATTTGCCAGTTCTTGCTCTGAGCACTGATGGAGGGATTGTGCGTTCCTGGTGTAACTCGGGCAGTTGTTGTTGCCATCCTGTACCTGTTCCGCAGTTGTGATGTTTGGATGTACCGATCCTGTGCAGGTATTGTTACACGTGGTCTGCCACTGTGAGGACGATCAGCTGTCCATCCTGTCTCCCTGTAGCGCTGTCTTAGGCGTCTCACAGTACAGACATTGTAATTTATTGCCCTGGCCACATCTGCAGTCCTCATGCCTCCTTGCAGCATGCCTAAGGCACGTTCACGCAGATGAGCAGGGACCCTGGGCATCTTTCTTTTGGTGTTTTTCAGAGTTAGTACAAAGGCCTCTTTAATGTCCTAAGTTTTCATAACTGTGACCTTAATTGCCTACCGTCTGTAAGGTGTTAGTGTCTTAATGATCGTTCCAGATGTGCATGTTCATGAATTGTTTATGGTTCATTCAACAAGCATGGGAAACAGTGTTTAACCCCTTTACAATGAAGATCTGTGAAGTTATTAGGATTTTTACGAGTTATCTTTTGAAAGACAGGGTCCTGAAAAAGGTATGTTTCTTTCTTAAATGTGTGTATGTGTGTATGTATGTATGCATGCATGTATGCATGTATGCATACACACACACACACACACTCAGCAAAAAATGAAACGTATCTTCAACTATATATATATATATATATATATATATATACATACATACATACATACATACATACATACATACATACATACATACATACATACATACATACATACATACATACATACATACATACATACATACATACATACATACATACATACATACATACAGCGGGTGAAATCATTATTGAACACGTCACCATTTTTCTCAGTAAATATATTTACAAAGGTGCTATTGACATGAAAGTTTCACCAGATGTTGGTAACAACCCAAGTAATCCATACATACAAAGAAACCAAAACAAATAAGTTCAGAAATTAAGTTATGTGAAATGACACAGGGAAAAAGTATTGAACACATGAAGAAAGGGAGGTTCAAAAAGGCATGGAAAGCCAAGACAACAGCTGAAAACTATCAGTAATTAAAAAGCAATCCAGCCCCCTGTCAGTGCAAATTAATATCAGCTGGTTCAGTCCCAACTGATGGCCTACAAAAAGGTCTCATTGCCAAGGTGTCACACAAGACGCATCTCATGATGGGTAAAAGCAAAGAGCTGTCTCAAGACCTTTGCAACCTAATTGTTGCAAAACATAATGATGGCATTGGTTATAGGTGCATTTCTAAGCTTCTGAATGTTCCAGTGAGCACTGTTGGGGCCATAATACGGAAGTGGAAAGACAATCATTTCACCATAAATTTGCCTCGACCAGGTGAAAATGTTGAACTGACGATAACTACTGTTCCCTGGAGGAAGGAAACGAAGAACACCATACTATGGAGAGTCGCACTCTCGCGACTTCAGTCAAAGTATTTACAATCACGCCTCGCTGGAAGCTCTGTGTTAAGCCCTGATAAGCGTGAGGCTCGTAGTCATTCCTTCAATTTAATACCACTCCTCACCCAGCCCAGGAACAGGTGGTGTAGAACCAAGCAGGTGTTGTACCTCGTTTCCCATCCTTCAGGGAACAGTAGTTAGTCATAACGTTACTTTCCCTTTTCTCAATCAACAACATACTATGGGGAAATATAATAACGCCCCAAGCCGACCCGAACGGATACCAAATAAAACAACCCATGGCAGACCACCCATACCTGACCCCGCCAGGTGCAGCAGACCACCCATACCTGACCCTGCCAGGTGCAGCAGACCACCCATACCTGACCCTGCCAGGTGCAGCAGACCACCCAGATCTGACCTCGCCAGGTGCTGCAGATCACCCAGATCTGAGCCTGTCCGATGCAGCATTCTGGGTATTGCACACACGGCGTGCTGCCTAGCGACTTTCCCGTTTCAGCAGTAAGCACACTGGGCTACAATGGGAGCAGTAACATCCAAGCAATAAAACCTCAAGTGTTGAGACAAGATCTAAAATTGGGGAGAAAAATACAAAACAATTTAACCGTTTTTGCTTTCTCATTATGGGGTATTTTTTTTGAAATTTTAGAATAAAGCTGTAACGTAACAAAATGTGGAGAAAGTAAAGGGATCTGAATACTTTCCAAATGCACTGTATAATTGCATCACAGGGGGCATGATCTCGACCCCGAACCCGGCTTAGCCAAGAAAGCAAACAAGACTACGATGGCTATCTTACTCATTACACTACCAAGGTGTTTTTTATTTGTCTACAAGGGCACAGATGTTGGCCAAAAAAGTCCTAACACTCTCTAGTAATGTAAACACTCTTTTTGCACGGTACAGGCTGCCTTTAAACTGTGCCTTGACTCTGTTTTTTGTAACTGTGTGTGACGTCTCCTCTCCTGTGTGCCTTAGCGTCTCGCTGGAGGAACATCCAGACGGGGGAGGCTGGCTCCTCTGGCTCTGGCCTACTCTCTCCTGGGTACCACAAGAAATCCACTAACAAAACCCTACTAGCCAGTGGTGGCTCAGGTACGCATGATATTAACACACCACATGATTCTTTCAGTTGGTCTCTCTCGCCACAGTGTTTTTTTTTTTATGTGGGTGAGTTTTAAAAAGAACTTGATAAGTTCTTAAAGGAGCACTCCAGCTATTTTGGAACTTTTCCTGTTGAAAAACAATATCCCAGTAATCGGGACACCTATGATACCTATAGAGAAGGTCATTTTAAGTACGTCAGGTGATAAATGAGCTGAAAGAGAGACCGGAGTATGACTTTAAAGTAACACGTTTGTAAGGAGTGTTTTTGTTTTTAAATGTTTGTTTACACCGTTTGCTTTTATCTGCAATGTTTCTTCAAAGGGTTGTTCACCTCAGCTCAACAACGTAAAAGGTCAAAGGTTGGATCTCTTGTGTATATTGGCATACTACAGCGAAGATGCTGAATGGTATCTTGTATTATGCATTGATAATAATTTCACCAAAACTAATGGCATTTCCAGGCTTGCTTTGCAGAGTGGTGTGGATATCAAATACTTTGACCCTTAGCGATACTGGGAAAACAAAGGTTTTAACTTCTCAATGTGTGGGTGGAGCTATGTAAACCAACATAATGCTTATTTTTTTATTATGAACACAGACTGTAAATAACACTCTTTGCTTGAAGTATGTTTTGCTTGCTGGTGATCCCTCCTAATTCCACATCTGTTACATAACCAAACGCCCTGGATGCTGTTGTTGCCTGTGTGTGTGTGTGTGTGTGTGTGTGTGTGTGTGTGTGTGTGTGTGTGTGTGTGTGTGTGTGTGTGTGTGTGTGTGTGTCCGACGATGGCCTTGCCGATGCTTCCAGCTGTCCTCAGCACTGTGCCTAGACTAATACAGCATGACAGACAGGAAAGTCCGGACTTCTAAATATCTCCTCTCACAATGCAGGCCTGATCCAGAAACATTGTTACTGATTAGGGACTAATAAAGATAATTATAATGTATAGTTGCATGTCCTTGGTTTTCTGGTTGTATTATAATGTATAGTTGCATGTCCTTGGTTTTCTGGTTGTATTATAATGTATAGTTGCATGTCCTTGGTTTTCTGGTTGTATTATAGTCCTTATTTGTATCCTTCAAGGGGCAGTTGTGTAAATCATGGTTATGTTATTGTATTTCCAGGCTACAGGAGTGTGCACTCTGCTCTGAGTTCCCAGTCTTCTATAGACAGTGAGCTGAGTACCTCAGACGACTCCATCTCCATGGGTTACAAGCTACAGGACCTCACTGACGTCCAGATCATGGCCCGCCTACAGGAAGAGAGTGAGTGTTGTTGTGTTGAATAATGACTGCCGTGATAATGTAGTTCAGGAAGAGTTAGTGGTGTTGTGTAGAATACTGTGTTATTTAAGTCTAAAAGGTTACATTATTGTGATTGTCAATATGCCTTAGGTGTGTGGGTGGGTGTGTCCATGTCTTTCAGCGTTATTGTCCATGTAGATTCTAGATACACGGATAAGTGATAATGCCCAAGAAGCCGGTTTTTGGAGGAGATATTGGCATCAAACACCAGCTTCTTGGGCATTATCACTTATCCATGTATCTAGTATCTACACGGACAATAACGCTGAAAAACATGGACACACCCACCCAGACATTTGCATAAGCTGTTTTCTAGTGATATTTATTTGGATACATCCATAACAATGAGCTGATGATGCGTGATTTCACCTGAAAATGTGTTCTCTCGTCAGGACACTGTTGTTCAGAGGAGCTAGCCAACAACACAGCTAACGCAATCACTCCAAACTGAAGCTGGAAAGACTGCAAACTAGCTGCACTTCCTTTGACCTGTTTTCTATTAATAGTTATTTGTATACAGTGCCTTCGGAAAGTATTCAGACCCATTTGACTTTTTCCACATTTTGTTACATTCTAAAATTGATTCGATTTAAAAATAATCCTAAGAAATCTACACACAATACCCCATAATGACAAGCAGAAAACATTTTTGCAAAGGTATTAAATATAAGAATCAGATACCTTATTTATATAAATATTTAGACCCTTTGCTATGAGACTCGAAATTGAGCTCAGGTGCATCCTGTTTCCATTGATCTCCTTGAGATGTTTCTACAACTTGATTGGAGTCCACCTGTGTTAAATTCAGTTGATTGGACATGATGTAGAAAGGCACACACCTGTCTATATATGGTCCCACAGTTAACAGTGCATGTCAGAGCAAAAAACAAGCCATGAGGTCGAAGGAATTGTCCGTAAACCTCCAAGACAGGATTGTGTTGAGGCACAGATCTGGGGAAGGGTACCAAAACATTTCTGCAGCATTGAAGGTCTCCAATAATACAGTGGCCTCCATCATTCTTAAAAGGAAGAAATTTGGAACCACCAAGACTCTTCCTAGAGCTGGCCTTCCGGCCAAACTGAGCAATCAGGGGAGAAGGGCCTTGGTCAGGGAGGTGACAAAAAAACCTGATGGTCACTCTGACAGAGCTCTAGAGTTCATCTGTGGAGATGGGAGAACCTCCAGAAGGACAACCATCTCTGTAGCACCCCACCAATCAGGCCTTTATGGTAGAGTGGCCAGAAAGAAGCCACTCTTCAGTAAAAGGCACATGACAGCCCGCTTGGAGTTTGACAAAAGGCACCTAAAGACTCTCAGACCATGAGAAACAAGATACTCTGGTCTGATGAAACCAAGATTGAACTTGTTGGCCTGAATGCCAAGCGTCACGTCTGGAGCAAACCTGGCACCATCCCTACGGTGAAGCATGGTTGTGGCAGCATCTTGCTTTAGGGATGTTTTTCAGCGGCAGGGACTGGGAGACTAGTTAGGATCGAGACAAAGATAAACAGAGAAAAGTACAGAGAGATCCTTGATGAAAACCTGCTCCAGAGCGCTCAGAGCGCTCAGGACCTCAGACTGGGGCGAAGGTTCACCTCCCAACAGGACAATGACCCTAAGCACACAGCCAAGACAACGCAGGAGTGGCCTCGGGACAAGTCTCTGAATGTCCTTGAGTGGCCCAGCCAGAGCCCAAACATCTCTGGAGAGACCTGAAAATAGCTGTGCAGCAACGCTGCCCATCCAACCTGACAGAGCTTGAGAGGATCTGCAGAGAAGATTGAGAGGAACTTCCCAAATACAGGTCTGCCATGCTTGTAGCGTCATACCCAAGAAGACTGGAGGCTGTAATCGCTGGCAATGCAGTTTGGCGCCGCCCTGAGTGGTCGCCTTTTAAGCAGCTCCCGTTGTTCGTGCATTAATTGTTGTTTTAGTTCGTTTTCTTTCGTCTATTTTCTTTAGTTTTATTTTTTATTTTGCTACAGTCGAACTATAACAGTTCAGGATTATGGATTTTATGGATTTTATCGCAGCTGAACGTCGACAGGAGTCGTCAACTGTTATTGTTTACAACAGAGCCCAGCTCCTGGATTTAGCCCACGCAGCGCTGCTGCTCCCCAGGGAAAAGTTTGATATTCCGGACGAATTGAAAAGACGACGCCGTGGATGCAGGGCGGGATTGAAATGTAAGGCAAAGCGGAGGAGGTTCAAGTACAAGCCGGCTATACCATCTATTATTATGGGCAATGTGAGGTGTCTACATAACAAGATGGATGAGTTGGCGGGACTTGTTCGTGGACAAAGGATTTATCGGGAAACGAGCCTAATGTGTTTTACTGAGACTTGGCTGAACGGTAACATCCCCATACAGAACGTCACTATCGACGGTTTCCAGACCATCACAGCGGACAGGGATCGCGTCTCTTCCGGTAAGAGTAAGGGTGGTGGGCTGGCTTTATTAGTTAACAACAGATGGTGTCATCCCAAACATATTACTCTTAAGGAAAAGTTTTGTAGCCCGGACATTGAACTGCTAGCCGTTAGCCTGAGACCCTACTATCTACCTAGGGAATTCACGGCGGCCATTGCTGTTATTGTTTACATCCCGCCCTCTGCTGACGCAAACGCAGCGTGTGACGTCATCCACTCTGTTATCGCGAGGTTACAGACAGCGCATCCCAGTGCTTTCTTTGCAATTTCGGGGGATTTTAACCATGCATCTCTCTCTTCAACGCTGCCCACGTTCAAACAGTTCGTGAAGTGCCCAACCAGGAATAATAAAACTCTGGACTTGTTATATGCTAATGTGAAGGATGCATACAACTCCACTGCACTCCCTCCCCTCGGTAGATCGGATCACAACCTTGTCCACCTCACCCCACTCTACAGGCCTATGGTCCAACAGCAGCCTGCAACCACCAGGACTATTAGGAGATGGTCCCCGGAGGCGAATGAGGCCCTACAGGACTGCTTTGAAACAACAGACTGGGATGTGTTCTGTGAGGCTCATGGGGAGGACATCGATGGACTCACTGACTGCATAACAGACTATATTAATTTTTGTGTAGACAACACTGTACCCACCAGGAAGGTACGCTGTTTCCCAAACAATAAACCCTGGGTCACCAGCGACCTGAAGGCCCTGCTGAATGAGAAGAAGAGGGCCTTCAAGGAGAAGGACAAGGACAAATTGAAATGCGTCCAGAGGGAGCTGAAGTTGCGGATTGCTGAGGGGAAGAGAGTGTATAAGGAGAAGATGGAGGACAAGCTGAGGCAGAGCCAGGTGAGAGAGGTGTGGAAGGGTATGAGAAATATCACTGGCTTCAAAAAGTCAAACAGTGGGCAGACGGAGGGGACCCAGGACAGAGCCAATGAGCTGAACCAATTTTTTAACAGGTTCGATACTGGCCCTGTCCACCTCCCCTCCAGCTCCCCAGACCACACACCCTCACGGCTATCCCACCCCCACTTTGCTCACAGCACCTCTGCTGAGACAATCAGTGACCCCACCTCCGCCCCTGCCCCCCCTGGACTGATCCTCAACACCCCCCTTCCCCCCACCTCCCTACCTGGGCTGGCTTTCACCACCAACCAAGTGAAGAGAGAGCTGGAGAGACTACACCAGTGGAAAGCGGCGGGCCCTGATGGCATCAGCCCAAGGGTGCTGAGGGTCTGTGCTGACCAACTGTGTGGAATACTCCAGCGTCTTTTCAACCTTAGCCTGAGCCTAGAAAGGGTCCCTGTGCTGTGGAAAACATCCTGCCTCGTCCCAGTGCCCAAGAAGGCACACCCCACTGTCCTGAATGACTTCAGACCTGTAGCGCTAACATCCCACATCATGAAGACCCTGGAAAGGTTAGTCCTCGCTCACCTCAGACCCCTGGTGTGTTCATCAATGGACCCCCTGCAGTTTGCATACCAGCGCAACATCGGGGTGGATGATGCAATCATCTACCTTCTGCAGAGGGCCTACTCTCACCTGGACAACGCAGGTTGCACTGTGAGGGTCATGTTTTTTGACTTCTCCAGTGCCTTCAATACCATTCAGCCCCTGCTACTGGGTGAGAAGATGAGGAGGATGAAAGTGGAAGCACCCTTAGTCTCCTGGGTCACGGACTACCTGACCGGTAGGCCACAATTTGTGCGACTACAGAGCTGTGTGTCAGAACGGGCAGTTAGCAACACAGGGGCCCCCCAGGGTACGGTCCTGTCCCCCTTCCTGTTCACCCTCTACACCTCAGACTTCAGATATAACTCTGAAACATGCCACCTACAGAAGTTCTCGGATGACTCTGCTATTGTAGGGTGCATCAGGGGTGGGCAGGAGGAGGAGTACAGGAGCACAATCAGTGACTTTGTGTTGTGGTGTGAGCAGAACCACCTTCAGCTCAACATCAGCAAAACTAAGGAGATGGTGGTGGACTTCAGGAGAACCAAGGCGCAACTGACTGCAGTCCCTATAAAGGGGATGGATGTGGAAATGGTTGAGTCATACAAGTTCTTGGGTGTCCATATGGACAACAGACTGGAATGGGCTGGTAACACCGGGGCCCTGTACAAAAAGGGCCAGAGCCGACTCTACTTTCTGAGGAGGCTCAGGTCCTTCAACGTGTGCAGTAAACTACTGCATACCTTCTACCAGTCTGTGGTGGCCAGTGCCATCTTTTTTGCAGTGGTGTGCTGGGGAGCAAACATCAAAGCCGGTGATGCTTCTCGGGTAAATAAGCTGATCAGGAAGGCTAGCTCTGTCCTGGGGATGAGCCTTGACACTCTAGAGGAGGTGGCGGAGAGACGGATCCTGGCCAAACTGCTGGCCATCATGGACAACGTCACCCACCCTCTGCACGCTATGGTTATGACGCAGAGGAGCTCTTTCAGTCACAGACTGATCCCACCACGGTGTGCCAGAGAGCGCTACAGGAGGTCCTTCCTGCCGGCGGCTATGAGACTATATAATGCCTCACCGGGGTGCCGTGCCGTCGGCAACATAGATCTGGAACTGTTGGGGTGCTAGGACCTAGTTTAACAATTATGCATCCATCCGTGAGTAACTCTGTTCCGTCAGCACTCATCCACTCAGGACCTACTTATTCATACAGGTCTGTATATACATACCCATGTACAGTTGTTATATTATATCACATGCAATATTGTAAGTAATTATTGGACCTAGGCATTCACTCAGGAATGCATATTAGTATCCTGCCAGTTGCACCTTTTCTCATTGCTTTTAGTATATCAAATGTGCAATAAGTGCAGTTGTCTGTAATTAAACCCTGCGCACTAAGGACTGTATTTTAAGGGAATTACTATTATTACCCCAATGATATCATACACACATTTAGCTATTAAAGTATCTCTTCCTGTCATTTACCTGTACAGTTTGTGTAAACATGCAAGTATTCACTTATCTGTAAATATAACTGTATACCTAACTGTACAGCTAATTTAACCATGCAAAATTTTCACTTACCTGTTCATTTACCCAGTCTGTCTATTAAGTAAACTATTATTACCCTCGCTCATATCATACGCATTAGCTACTGAAGTATTTCTCTGCCATCAACCTGTATAGTATAGTTAACCATCCAACATCCACCAATGTATAGTGTACATATTCAGCCAACCACTCATACTATGCAATGTCCTTTTATAGCTTTTTTTTGCACTCCAGATATCCTGTATTTCTATACTTTTTCATACTGCCGCTCTATGTATCATGTACCGTGTATCTGTCTTTTGTGTACTTTCGTTGTGGCATTTTGCACCTGCCCTGTGTTTTGTTGTAGCTGCTTGATAATGAAATTTCCCCCCCCGGGGGATCAATAAAGTACCTATCTATCTATCTATCTATCTATCAAAGGTGCTTCAACAAAGTACTGAGTAAAGGGTCTGAATACTTATGTAAATGTGATTTTTCAGTTTAAAATGTCTTATAAATTAGCACAAAAAAAATTTAAACCTGTTTTTGCTTTGTCATTATGGGGTATTGTGTGTAGATTGATGAGGGAAAAATCTATTTAATCAACTTTAGAATCAGGTTGTAACCTAACTAAATGTGGAAAAAGTTGCATGGTCTGAATACTTTCCGAAGGCACTGTATAGCCATAAAAATTATGCAGATTTGTGATTTCGACTGGCTGAGCAAAGCTGCCTTCCTGTCTGTCTCATCCCGACTCCCGACACGTTCATTTACTATGATGGAAATCAAATTTGAATATTGAAACAATGTTGAAAATGTTGAGGTTTAAACAAATCTACACTGTTGAAAACTAAATGTTAGTCTAAAGGAAATGGGAGATAATATATAGATGCTTTATAGTGGAGATCAAGTACAAAAAAAAATGCCTGGCTGGGCTGATGAGACAGTGGATTGCGCAGTCAGATGGAACAGAGTAAACAGGCATTTTAACATCATAGATTTAGCCGGTGTTAACTTGTGGAATAGACACGGCTGGAATGCGGTTTTAACCAATCAGCATTCAGGATTACACCCACCTGTTTTATAAAATACAGCAGACCCTTGTTCTTTCATGTCCTCACCTGTGGCAGCGTCCAGGCCCTGTAACTCTCTCTCTGTGTCTGCTCTCTCTCTCAGGTCTGAGACAGGACTATGCCTCCAGCTCTGCCTCAGTGTCTCGTCGTAGTTCCTCCGCCTCCCTCCAGTCTCTACGTCGCGGTGGGACCTACAGCGACCAGGAGTTTGATACCTACAGCCTGGAGGATGAGGAGGATGAGTGTTGCTCTCTGCCCCAGCGACGCCTCCGCTACTCCCCCTCTCCCCTGGGCTCGCCCCGCTGCCTCTCCCCCTCCACTGGCTCCCAGGGCCAGGCAGAGTACAGCAGGCTGGGAGCCCCCCGGCAACGCGCTCCACGCCGATCACTACAGGGGCCCGGGCCCGAGCTGCTAAAGTTCGCCAAGACTGAGGGTAGGTGGAGACTTGCGAGGCGTGTTCATACATCGCACACGAAGTGAACACGTAGCAGTGTCTGTAACAGTCAGAACGACATGGAATTATCAGGGAATGTACTCTGTATTGTTTTAAGACAGGACTTATAGTGTAGTGTTAGGGCAAACACCTGAACCTGAACCCAGGACCGACTTTGGGAGATCCTGCTATAGAACGCCGTTTCAGTTTAGTCTTTCTCCAACTCAAGCCGTGTGTGTTTGTGGTTCCAGAAGAGTTGAGGCACAGCATGCCTAACCTGGCCCCCCGCACCAGCCTGCGTTCCCTGGAGGCGGTCAGGAACAGCCGCAGCATGGAGGCTAACCTCCAGAGCTCTGGCAACCGCATATCCCACCTGCCCCACTCCACCTCCTCAGGTAACCCGCCTTTACCTGGCCCACTCCGCCTCCTCAGGTAACTCTTACCTACACCTGCCCCACTCCTCCTCCTCAGGTAACCCACCTTTACCTGCCCCACTCCTCCTCCTCAGGTAACCCTTACCTACACCTGCCCCACTCCGCCTCTTCCAGTAACCCACCTTTACCTGGCCCCCTCCTCCGGTAACCCTCACCTGCCCCACTCCGCCTCTTCCAGTAACCCACCTTTACCTGGCCCCCTCCTCCGGTAACCCTCACCTGCCCCACTCCGCCTCTTCCAGTAACCCACCTTTACCTGGCCCCCTCCTCCGGTAACCCTCACCTGCCCCACTCCGCCTCTTCCAGTAACCCACCTTTACCTGGCCCCCTCCTCCGGTAACCCTCACCTGCCCCACTCCGCCTCTTCCAGTAACCCACCTTTACCTGGCCCCCTCCTCTGGTAACCCTCACCTGCCACACTCCCCACTCTCTCAAATGGAACCCGATACTGCCTACTCTATCCTGAGAGGTTTAGAGGGAGCCTCTCACCTACCCTACTCCCCTCAGGTAACCCTTACCTGTCTCTCACGTACCCTACTCCCCTCAGGTAACCCTTACCTGTCTCTCACGTACCCTACTCCCCTCAGGTAACCCTTACCTGTCTCTCACGTACCCTACTCCCCTCAGGTAACCCTTACCTGTCTCTCACGTACCCTACTCCCCTCAGGTAACCCTTACCTGTCTCTCACGTACCCTACTCCCCTCAGGTAACCCTTACCTGTCTCTCACCTACCCTACTCCCCTCAGGTAACCCTTACCTGTCTCTCACGTACCCTACTCCCCTCAGGTAACCCTTACCTGTCTCTCACGTACCCTACTCCCCTCAGGTAACCCTTACCTGTCTCTCACGTACCCTACTCCCCTCAGGTAACCGTTGTCTGTCCGTCCACCCCCCCACCCCACAGCAGATAAATCAGACCTGCCCACAACTTCACTTCCTCACTCTCCCTCAATACTGTCCCTCCCTCCTGGTTATACACCTCAGTTCCACTAATATTCCTCTGGGTATAGGCATCAAGCCTACAACTCTTTGCTGCCACAATTCCTGATCTCAAGTATACAGAGAATATATGCCCTTCGCCCTCATTTCCTGTTTTGTACTGTCATCAGAGCATTGGCATATGAACATTAAATAAGGGAGAAGACCACATGTATACTTTTTGACTGTACTACTTTGCAGTGTGTGAGTGTGGATAGCACTCTCCTAAACACATCTCATCATGCCCATCGCACTCCGCCCAGGTATGTCATCCAGTCGGATGAGAGGCAGTGGCCAGTCCCCTCTGTCCATGCGGGTCCCCGTCACAGCCATGGGCTCCATGCCAGGGGCCCGCCAGCCCTCCAGGGGCCTGCCTGTAGTCCAGAGTGGAACCAATGGAGGGGTACGGAGGGTCCAGTCCCCAGGGCCTGCCAACGAGGGAGCCTACCCAGCCGGGAGAGCCTCTACTGGGGGTGGGAGGCAAGCAGCAGCCCCATCCTCAAGGGGAAGACTGTCCCAGACACCTAGAAGGTGATTATTTGGTTGATTGATCATTTAGAAATACACATTCAGCATTATCACTTGGGATCATTACTCAGTGAGTTGATAGTAGTCATTATGTTGGTTAAACGTGATTACTCCTTATCAGTGGAGGGCACAAACCGTTTGAATGGCTCTCTTACAGGTATCAAGACTCATTTCATTGTTGTCTTTGTTTGTTAGGTCTATGGGGATGACTAGAACGAATGGCCCAATCTCAAATGAGTCGTGGAGAGACGGCTGCTACTGAGGCAATAAGGAAACTTCCTCCTTTACCTCACGTTTTAGTATAAACAACACCAACATTACATACTGACTCTGAACGTACCCCTGTAGGCAACACCAACTTACTTGCCTCTGAACATACCGCTGGCCTCTGAACATACCTCTGTAGGCTGGACCACTGTAGATGAACAGATCTTCCCTGGCATGGAGAACCCTCTCATACCCCGGATACACACACTGAGCACACACACCATTCGCTCTATGGAACTAGACTTCCAGAGTACAGAAGATGTTGTTTTTAACAAGTCGATTCCAATTCCAGTCTTTATTTTATGCTGATAGTTATTGAGAGAAGACTAAGGGTTGTTATTTGATTTGTTTACATTCTGTATATGTACAAAGTATTGAAGACTTTGGATGGACCGTTTGTTCAATTTACTGATATAAAGGTGATTTCATCTGTAACTTGATGTTGCATGAGGTTTCTGTTTAGTTCTTTCCTCCAAGGACAAAGAAATGTAGTTTTTCTTATGTAATAGCCTTATAAATAAGTCTGTTCTTCCAAGGAACAACCTCCATATTGATGTGTGTGGGAAGGGTTTTTTGAATGTTTGTGTGATTGATTGGGATTCCTCTATAATTATAAGTGTTGTATTATTTGTGTTTTGCTGAGTCTGACACAACAATGCAACAGCTCTGGACCACATTCCCCTTCCATCAAGACCCCCTTAAGAAACATAAAAAAGATATTGTTGTGATAAATTATTTGTGCCAAGGTGCATATCTGTTGCTGCTGCACTGTTGTTTCTAAAATCCATGAAATACTACTTGTAGTTGAGTTAATATATGCATTGATTTACCACAGTTGTTTTTACTGCATATTGGTAGGTGAATCTGAGTGTTTTGAATACCACTGTAATAATAAAATAAAACTTTATGCACAAAGCAAAGGCCTTATGCCTTTTCTAAGAGACAACCAGCTATGCACCCTCACATGGAGTGCCTCTGAAAATCAAGAACTGTAATGAAAAAGAACAATAAAACCTACCCAGAACTTTAATGTTGACTTTTTATTAAGACATGCGTATGCACATGATTGATTGTAACTTCAATGCACTGCTGTTCTCTCTCTGTGCCTGATAATCACACACATATAAACACAAATGTATATTCTTATTTCATCAACTGCTGTAACAGCCCTGATCAATAGGTAAATAGTACGTTCTCTCCGTGTCGACATCGATTTCGACTCAAAGTTATCCCATGCGTGACGCAAATAGAGAGGGCTCAGCTTTAAACGAGGCCACGCATTGTCAGCCCTCCCTTGGTTGCGAGCGAGCAACGTGATTGGCCCAGGCCTCGGAAAGAATGCCCGGGGATCCAAATGTACAGGCCGCATTTAGCTTAGTGTCGAAAAAATAAACCCAAACAATAACAGACAAAACCGAGAAAGAAGAAATAACGACGATACATTTGAAGCAGTCCATAAGCAGGTAAAACATTTCGAAACGATTGAAATTGCATATCGTATATGAGACTAGGGCCCAGTCGGCCGTCGCGGGCCTTTTTCAACCCGTCGGAAAACAACATGGTCGGTAATGCCGCATGCGCTAGCTAACATGCTAGGCTAGCTAATGTCCCATCGCAATTACAAATGCATCGATACATGTTCTGAATGCGCACGTATACTGTATTTACTTTGTGGTGTCGATTGCGTGTCATGCTGTTCGTTTAGCACCAATCGTTGATTTCTGGAGTTTTAAAACACGCTAGTTAACAAACTAAGTGACCTAACCAAAATGGCGGAATCGAGGCTAACGTTGTTGTGGGCGCAACGTTTCAGATAGAAATATACCGTAAAGAACAGCCATTGAGCACCACGCACACTGTTCAACGACATATTACTGTTATGTACATACATTTCTTTGCAGTATTGCACAACTTTGCGTTTTGTGGAATTTCCCACCCATATGTCGGCATCTGCCGCAAAAAAAACGTCCGCACAGCGCCAAACAAGCTTGCTTAACTAACTAGGTACCTTATATAGTTATTAGATAGCCCACCCAATAAATGTGGATTGTTTGCAAGTGTTACCACGGACATTTGGGCAATCAGGTGGAGGTAGTAACACTAGCTAGTTGGTTATCTCGCTAGCTTGCCCTGCTTAAGATGCAAAGTCCAGGCAACCAAGAAATTGGGCAATGATTGGTGGGCGTGTGTGGGACAGCGCAAATCATTGCAATTAAGAAGGAGGAAAAATAATTTATATCCGTTCTAGGTCCTTTTCGAAATTGAAAACTGGGGACGCTCTCATAATATGAATATATGGACCAATATCTAATTAATTCATATTCTATATGTGCCAGGACTGACTCAAATGGCATCAACAAGTGTTAACTAATCAACAGTTTCCACTGCAGCACCGTTTAAGTATGTGGTCATATTTTTCTAGCTGTTAATTATGTCAGGACAGACACAGCTATGCCAGCATCTAGAGTACTGCCGTTTCAACATCCTTATCCTAATAAAATAGCTTACACAGAGGATGTTTGTGAGGGATCGGATATCTACTGGATATGGGATGATGTCATCAGCCTTTCCCACATTTCCTCTCCTGGTCCATGGATGAAAGATCTCAATGTTTTTTTAGTGGCATCTATCTTACAGATTATGTTGTCCCTTCTTCACAGTGTTCCCTCCCCCTCATGGACGCAAGAAACACCAGCAACACACTGTTCTTACTTTAGAGAGCATCAAATGTGAAGGTAATACACACTGACACGTGCTTGAGGCGTCACTACAGATCCGGGTTCCATCCCGGGCTGTGTCGCAGCCGGCCGCGACTGGGAGACCCATGAAGCGACGCACAATTGACACAGTCGCCAGTTGTGTGGTGTTTCCTCTGACACATTGGTGCGATTGGCTTCCGGGTTAAGCGAGCAGTGTGTCATGAAGCATTGCGGCTTGGCAGGGTTGTGTTTCGGAGAGCGAGTGGCTATTGACCTTCACCTCTCCCGAGTCCGTACGGGAGTTGCAGCGATGGGACCAGACTGTAACCACTGATTGGATAGGACGAAATTGGGGAGAAAAAAAAAGGGGCAAAAAATAAATAAAACAAAGAAATACACACTGACACTAATCAATATCCAGAAAGTGTCTCAGATTAGGAGTGCTGATCTAGGATCTGACCACATAATATTATTCATTATGATCTAACCGCCAAACTGATCCTAGTTCAGCACTCCTGTGAGATGCTTTGTGAATACCGGCCCTAATCCTCTTACATTCCTGAATTCTCAGACCGTGTGTAATGAATATAGAACCTCTGAAATGATGAGTAGGCCTAACATTAATCATTTTATTGAAGCCTTTTTAAGATCAAAGAGATGGACCACGGCGGAGGGGTCTTGGAGCTACACACACGGGAGTTAAAGATGCCTCACACCATGATCATGCAAGACTTTGGTAGGTCAATATGGTATATGTATGTGTTGTGCTCATTAGTCTTCACTTGATAGCCCTAGAGCCTCATGCAAAGTTAGATGCTGACCACACTACAGCAATATATTGTGTAGCTGTATCTTAGTCCTTTTCTGGTTGTTTTTCCACTGAGTAAAGCCTGGAAAAGCCTCAGGCCAAACAGGGCTGCAGTGGAAAAACACTCCTGTAATAATATTCCCCCACTTGCTGTTTCCCTGTATAGTGGCAGGAATGAGGGGCCTCGCCCACATCGACGGGGATCATATTGTGGTGTCCGTGCCAGAGGGCATGCTCCTGTCTGACGTCATGGCGGACGAAGGCATCCTGCTGGAGCACGGCCTGGAGGTGGAGGGCCTTGAGATGGAGGTGGAAGGCTTTGGAGAGGAGGTGGTGGAACTGGAGACACAGATGGTCGAGGGCCTCGAGGCGGAGGTGGAAGTCGAGGGTCTCGAGGCGGAGGTGGAAGTCGAGGGTCTCGAGGCGGAGGTGGAAGTCGAGGGTCTCGAGGCGGAGGTGGAAGTCGAGGGTCTCGAGGCGGAGGTGGAAGTCGAGGGCCTCGAGGCGGAGGTGGAAGTCGAGGGCCTCGAGGCGGAGGTGGAAGTCGAGGGCCTCGAGGCGGAGGTGGAAGTCGAGGGCCTCGAGGCGGAGGTGGAGGTCCTAGAGGAAGACCTAGAGACGGAGGTGATTGAAGGCCCTGACATCGGCCACGAGCACTTGCTGGGGCCCGAAGTGGCCGCCGAGGAGGCTATGGACTCTCACCACCATGTTCTAACGTCAGACCTCATTCAGGGCTCAGTCCACCACCATCATCATCATCACCACCACCACCACCACATGCCAGACCAGCTCTTTGTGGAGCACCAGGAGGAGGAGGACAGCGTGGAGGGCTTGGACCAGGAGATGATGGTTGGGGAGGAGGTGGGGCAGGAGGAGACAGTTATCCGGGAGGTGATGGTTGGGGAGGAGGTGGGGCAGGAGGAGACGGTGATCCAGGAGGTGATGGTTGGGGAGGAGGCAGTGATCCAGGAGGAGGCAGTGATCCAGGAGGAGGCAGTGATCCAGGAGGAGGCAGTGATCCAGGAGGAGGCAGTGATCCAGGAGGAGGCAGTGATCCAGGAGGAG
The DNA here is from genome assembly GCA_023634145.1 of Thymallus thymallus. Taxonomy (NCBI): domain Eukaryota; kingdom Metazoa; phylum Chordata; class Actinopteri; order Salmoniformes; family Salmonidae; genus Thymallus; species Thymallus thymallus. The sequence goes on from CM042384.1 coordinate 27,540,171, forward strand.
ACAGTGATCCAGGAGGAGTTGGATGTGGAGGCTGTCTCTCTGCAGACTGAGGAGGATGAGAAGAGCACCTCGGAGGACTACCTCATGATCTCCTGTGAGTCCACTAACCAACTAGCCCTACAAACTACACTGTACAAAAATATAAACACAACGTGTAAAGTGTTGGTTCCGTGTTTCATGAGCTGAAATAAAATACCCCAGAAACGCACAAAAAGCTGAAATAAAATATCCCAGAAATGTTCCAAAAGCACAAATAGCTTATTTCTTTCAAATTGAACAACAAATTTGTTTACATCCCTTTTAGTGAGCATTTCTCATGTGCTAAGATAATCCATCCACCTGACAGGTGTGGCATATCAAGAAGCTGATTAAACAGCATGATCATTACACAGGTGCACTTTGTGCTGGGGACAATAAAAAAGTTTGTCACACAACACAATGCCACATATGTCTCACGTTTTGAGGGAGCATGCAATTGGAATGCTGACTGCAAGAATGTCCACCAGAGAATTAAATGGTCATTACTCTACCATAAGCCACCTATAACGTTGTTTTAGAGAATTTGGCAGTATGTCCAACCGGCCTGTATGTCGCCGTGTGGGCGAGCGGTTTGCTGATGTCAACGCTGTGAACATAGTGCCCCATGGTGGCAGTGGGGGTATTGGGAGGCATAAGCTAAGGACAACGAACACAATTGCATTTTATCGATGGCAATTTGAATGCACAGAGTTACTACGACGAGCTCCTGACGCCCATTGTCGTTTCATTCATCCGACACCATCACCTCATGTTTCAGCATGATAATGCACGGCCCCATGTCGCAAGGATCTGTACACAATTCCTGGAAGCTGTAAATGTCCCAGTTCTTCCATGGTCTAAATACTCACCAGACATGTCACCCATTTAGCATGTTTGGGATGCTCTGGATCAACGTGTATGACTGCGTGTTCCAGTTCCCGCCAATATCCAGCAACTAGCAACTTTGCACAGCCACTGAAGAGGAGTGGGGCCACAATCAACAACCTGATCAACTCTATGTGAAAGAGATGTGTCGCCCTGCATGAGGCAAATGGTGGTCACACCAGATACTCACTGGTGACGCCCCTACCTTTTTTTGTAAAGGTATCTGTGACCAACAGATGCATATCTGTATTCCCAGTCATGTGGAATCCATAGATTAGGGTCACATTAATTTATTTCAATTGACTGATTTCCATATATGAACTGTAACTCAGTAATATCTTTGAAATTGTTGCATATTGCGTTTTATAATTTTGTTCGGTGTATAATAAGGCTTGATTTAATTTAAGGATTGCTATTATCAGTGATCTACAGTGTATTTGAATCATTGTTTACAACCACTGCAAATTAATAGGCTAGAATATATCTCAAGGATTGCTTGGAGACAGTTTCTGAAGTTATTGTTATTGTCCTACCCTGCAGCTCTGTAAAAGCGTATTGTGATGTGTTATTTGTGTCCATCCAGTGGATGACGTTGGTGAGAAGCTGGACATAGGAGACACTCCTCTAGAGATCACTACTGAGATGATGCAGGACGACGGCTCCAACAAGGAGGGGTCAGAGGTCATCAAGGTCTACATTTTCAAAGCAGAGGCCGATGACGATGTGGAGATAGGTGAGTGGTACTTCTGTCGCGTTCCAAACAACTGGGAACTCGGGGGGGGGGGGGGGGGGGGGGAGACAAGCTCCGACTTGGGGAAAAGTCAACGGTCATCCAACTTGGAATCCCAACTTGGAAACTCTGGCATCTTTCTAGAGCTACGATTTTCTGACCTGAAGACCGGCGTTATGATTTGACCTTGGTTATGATTTGACCTTGGTTATGATTTGACCTTGGTTATGATTTGACCTTGGTTATGATTTGACCTTGGTTATGATTTGACCTTGGTTATGATTTGACCTTGGTTATTTCAGGGTTCCCAGTTGTCTTGAAAGCACCATTCTTTCATCAAGGAGGCACATGTCAATTGAAACGTGAAGCAGCATTCTAACGTGAAGTATCGGCTACATATATGGGAATAATACTTTAGATGGTAAGTGTTCCCTAGAGGAGTAGAGAGATGACTGTGTGTGACTAGCTTGGTTTCCATCCAATTGGTGACAGATTTTCATGCAAATATTCAAAAAATCAGCATGAAGAAAATATGTACATTTTGCCACAAGTGGTGTTTTACAACAAACAGACTTGTTGCTGATAAAAATCAGTGCTTAATGTTGTAGTCCACTCAATGTACTTTTTCGCTTAAGTTTTCATGTACTGAATAAAAATCTAAAGTTCAATGTGTTTCCATTGCATTTGCAACTCCACTGATAGTTTTGTCACAAACTGTTGCGTTAAATAGCAGATGTGCCTACTCTGGTTTTGGCACAACAGCTCGCAGTCGAGCATCGATCATCATGTCACCAGAATTAGACCCTCGATATTTATTGGAAAGCAGCATCAAGATCACTTTCCCCACCCTGTGAATTTCATCATCACTTATTTAATCTGTAGCTTAATAAACTGTAAGGTTTCCCGAGTCATAGTGAGAGGACTACACACCATATCATCGTGTGACCCCTAAGTTTACTTCGATATGATGGTTATTATATCAGTATTTGCTCATAAAGGCGTTTCCACCGCTGTTTCTCACATAATACATTTGACAGACAAAAAAAGATCCCACCATGTCGAATGAACAAATTATCCGTCACCATTTAAACATTTTTACTGAAACTTCCTGTTTCCATCACAGCTGTTGTGATTTTTTTTTTAAATATACGGTATGACTTCACTCGCATAAAAACTGTGGATGGAAGCGTGTTTACTGTCTGTATCTGTAGGTGGGACAGAGGTGGTGTCTGAGAGTGACTTCCATAACGGCCACCATGCTGTGTTGGAGTCTGGGGGAGGAGGCAGACATGGCCGGGGGGAGAAGATGGTCTACATGGCTGTGAAGGACCACTCCCAGTCAGAGGACGATATCAGTGAGTATACTCTTCTTTAAAGAAATAACTCCTCTCACATGACTGCATCTTTGAAGGCTTTTTAGTGGAACCCTTCATTTCACCTGTCCAATCATGTGGTCAAACATGGCTGATGGGTATAAAAAAAAAAAAAAAAAGGTTCCCACAAATAGCTTTCACGGGTGCAGTTCAAAAGGATTTGAACAGGGCTTCGGGCAAACAAAGAAAGTGTTTGTACATTTCTCTAACTGACTGTCTGTCTCTGTTTTCCAGACCTGGCCGACATGCTGAGCAGGTGTAGGTGATTGTAGGTGAGGAGGAGCGTTAGGGTTGTTACTGAATCTCTCTGTCTCTGTGTGTTTACAGATGTGTCAGACATGGCAGAGCAGGTGTATATGGAGGTGATCGTAGGAGAGGAGGAGGCCTCTGCAGTCCAGGATAACCAGCTAGATGACTCTCCCAACAGCAAGATGATTGTCCCTGTCTCCTATGGTAAGGGATAAGGATACTGTCCTGTGATCAGCTGGTTTTGTATTCACTAATAACAGTATTCCTTCAGCTGGATATAACTCGCACTTCACTATGGGCTCTGTTTTAACAAGCCTAACCCTGTGGTAAATCTATGCGCTGGCAAATATTTTTGCTATTTTCACAACCCCAAATTATCGTAGCAGTGCTGGCGGCGGCGCAAAGGGCTGGGTTTTGATGAATAAACGAATTGTGGGTGTGGTAAGGTCGCTGGCCAATCATAGCGTGCTCCATTTCTAATATGGGGTTGCTTCAAGTTGTGTATTTACGGTCTTTTATGTATTGCCTTGGAATCAACTCCAATTCCAATGTTAGTCCGTTATAGTTTGGTAAACATCTCACAGTAACAAAATGCAGACCTATCCCATCTTAGCTAAATATTTTAACTTTAACCTGTTTGCATTCCACATTGTTCTACACTGAACAAAAATATAAACTCAACGTGTAAAGTGTTGGTCCCATGTTTCATGAGCTGAGATAAAAAAAAATCCCAGAAATGTTCCATACAGACAAAAAGCTTATTTCTCTCAAATGCTGTGCACAAATTTGTTTACATCCCTGTTAGTGAAAGTTTCTCCTTTGCCAAGATAATCCATCCACCTGACAAGTGTGGGCAGTGTTGTCACATAACACAATGCCAGAGATGTCTCAAGTTTTGAGGGAATGTGCAATTGGCATGCTGACTCCACCAGAGCTTTGCCAGAGAATTTTGTGTGGGCGAGCGCTTTGCTGATGCCAACGTTGTGAACAGAGTGCCCTCTGGTGGGGTTATGGTGTGGGCAGGCATAAGCTAGAAACACCGCTACTGACAAGAGATACCGTGATGAGATTCTGAGGCCCATTGTCACTCCATTCATCACCTCATGTTTCAGCATGATAATGCACTGCCCCGTGTCGCAAGGATCTGTACACAATTCCTGGAAGCTGAAAATGTCCAGCTCATTGTCCTACATGCCCAGTTCTTCCATGGCCTGCATACTCACCAGACATTGAGCATGTTTGGGATGCTCTGGATCGACATGTAGGACAATGTGTTCCAGTTCCTGCCAATATCCAGCAACTTTGCACAGCCATTGAAGAGGAGTGGGACAACATTCCATAAGCCACAATCAACAGCCTGATCAACTCTGTGTCGCACTGCATGAGGCAAATGGTGGTCACAGCAGATACTGACTGGTTTTCTGATCCTACCTTTTTCTTTTTAAGGTATCTGTGCGCAACAGATGCATATCTGTATTGTCAGTCGTGTGAAATCCCTAGATTAGGGTCTAATGAATTTATTTAAATTTACTGATTGCCTTATATGAAGTAAACATTCTGAAATTGATGCATGTTATATTTTTGTTCAGTATACAGTGCTTTCGGAAGTATTCAGAGCCCTTCACTTTTTCCACATTTTGTTACATTACAGCCTTATTCTAAAATGTATTAAATTAAATGTTTTCCTCATCAATCTACACACAATACCCCATAATGGCAAAGCGGACCCTTTGCTATGATACTTGAAATTGAGCTCAGGTGCTTCCTGTTTCCATTGATCATCCTTGATGTTTCTACTTGATTGGAGTCCACCTGTGGTAAATTCAATTGATTGGACATGATTTGGTAAGGCACACACCTGTCTATATAAGGTCCCACAGTTTATAGTGCAGGTCAGAGCAAAAACCAAGCTATGAGGATGAATCAATCAGTGACCTACGTGATTCGTGTAGAGCCGATGAGAAAGGTATTTTTTTGGGGGGGGTGATCACTACTGTCTGTAAGCGAACAAGTGATCCTGTCTGTATCCAAGGCTCAGCTAATCGCGTCCCCTGAACAATAACAATAACGAGTAGGTGAGAAGCCTGACCACGGAGACGGGGGTGAGAAGGTGATGAAGCGTACTTAACGAGTTGTAACCGAAAAACATCTGGCATTTGGAAAGTTTGAGGTGAGGGAGAAAGTGTGGTGGAACAAGTATTATTAGCATTGTTAAGTATCTTGCTAGCTGGATCGAATTCTCCGTTAGCTAGCCAGAGAAATGTTGAGCAAAATTAGCCAACTTAACAAATTCAATAATTGAGTGTATGGTGTGAGAATTAGCAGACTAATAAAGTCAGACAGCTAAAGTTACAACATCAGATGAGCTAACGTTAGTAACATAACTAATTGCCGTTCCTCAAGTTATAACGCGTTAGTTGTTTACTGGACCCTGGCAATCTGTGTGAAATGTTAACTAGCTAACTACTATATGTGAACGAATGTTTTCCTTCTACAGTATGTGATTTAATTTTTTGAATTAGATAATGAGGCGTTGTTTGTTAAACAAGTGGATTCAGGGATCAAGTGTAGCTGGAGCTGGGCCTGGCTTAAGCTGAATGCCGCTCTAGAGGTGAAAGGAACACCACACACTTTCTCACTTTTTCAGTAGTGTATAAAAAGGGGTATGCTGGGTGTACTCTCTGCCTGAAAGAGATCAATTATGCCAACAAAGGGTATCATGCTCTGCTGGTACATTGTAGAACAGATGTCCACAGGCAGAAAGTGTGCAATGTAATAATGTGCAGTGTAGCCCAAATATATTGCTTTTGTTGTGTTGAACTTGACATTAACACGTGTGTGTGTGTGAGGGATTATTACATTGTTTACTCAGTGAATGTTATTTTTGCACACATGTAGCCTTGTGCACTTGATCGATGTCCACTATTAGTGGCCAATATAAGAGAGCAAAAATAGAATGCCTGTTTGTTTCCACTTTTTTCCACCAAAGTGCAATATTTAGATGTGTGTGGTCACAAGGGTTCTATTATGAAGGCAGTCATGGCTATCTGTAATATTAGTGGATTGTTTTTTTCTCAAGACTTGAGTGTCATTTCCAGTAAAGATTAGGCAACAAATAACATTGGATTGCTTTCTTTAAATGTTTTAGCTGTGAGTTAAGTTCACATGAACCCGTTTTTATTTTACACACAGAGACCGATCATTCCCCCTAGCAGGAGATTTTTCTTGCATGTTTCGGTCACCTTTTTGGGCCGTCACCAGTTTGCATCCCTGATCAATTGTCCGTAGATCTCCGAGACAGGATTGTGTCGACACAGATCTGGGGAAGGGTACCAAAAAAATGTCTGCAGCATTGAAAGTCTCCAAGAACACAGTGGCCTCCATCATTCTTAAATGGAAGAAGTTTGGAACCACCAAGACTCTTCCTAGAGCTGTCCGCCCGGCCAAACTGAGTAATCGGGGGAGAAGGGCCTTGGTCAGGGAGGTGACCAAGAACCTGATGTTCACTCTGACAGAGCTCCAGAGTTCCTCTGTGGAGATGGGAGAACCTTCCAGAAGTACAACCATCTCTGCAGCACTCCACCAATCAGGCCTTTATGGTGGAGTGGCCAGACGGAAGCAACTCCTCAGGAAAAGGCACATGACACCCCGCTTGGAGTTTTCCAAAAGGCCGTGATTGGGAGTCCCATAGGGTGGCGCAAAATTGCCCCGGCGTCGTCCGAGTTTGGCCAGTGTAGGCCGTCATTGTAAATAGGAATTTGTTCTTAAACGACTTGCCTAGTTAAATAAAGGTTAAATATAATTTTAAAAAATAAATAATGAAACCAAGATTGAACTCTTTGGGCTGAATGCTAAGCGTCACATCTGGAGGAAACCAGGCACCGCTCATGACCTGGCCAATACCATCACTACGTTGAAGTATGGTGGTGGCAGCATCATGCTGTACGGATGTTTTTCAGCGGCAGGGACTGCGAGACTAGTCAGGATCGAGGGAAAGATCAACGGAGCAAAGTACAGAGAGATCCTTGATGAAAAACTGCTCCAGAGCACTAAGGACCTCAGAATGGGGCGAAGGTTCACCTTCCAACAGGACAATGACCCTAAGCACACAGCCAAGACAATGCAGGAGTGGCTTCGGGACACGTCTTCGGGACCCCCCCCCCCCCCCCCCCCCCCCATCCAACCTGACAGGGCTTGAGAGGATCTACAGGGAAGGATAGGAGAAACACCCCAAATACAGGTGTGCCAAACTTGTAGTGTCATACTCAAGACTGTTATCACTGCCAAAGATGCTTCAACAAAGTACTGAGTTAAAGGGTCTGAATACGTATGTAAATGTTAGAATGTATAGAATGTTTTTTGCTTTGTCATTATGGGGTATTGTGTGTAGATTGATGAGGAGGCGGGGGGAACTATTAAATCCATTTTAGAATGAGGCTGTAATTTAACGAAATGTGGAAAAAGTGGGGTCTGAATACTTTCTGAAGTCTGTTTCTCCCCCCTACTGTTTATATGTAGATAACAGGCTGGACACAGTGAAGAATGGAGGGACCAGGCCATATCTTCAGGTCAGACACAGTCAGGGTACCAACAGAGCCCTCAAACAGAAGATCAAGAAGAAGAAGAAGGGAGAGACACGGCAGTGCCAGACCGGTACAGACAGACATTACATTATCCCTTCGGCTGACATGAGCCCAAAGAACATACAGTTGAAGTTGGAAGTTCACATACATGTTAGCCAAATAGATTTAAACTCAGTTTTTCACAATTCCTGAGTGATTTATTTAAGCTTTTATTTCTTTCATCACATTCCCAGTGGGCCAGACGTTTACATGCACTCAATTAGTATTTGGTAGCATTGCCTTTAAATTGTTTAACTTTGGTCAAACATTTTGGGTAGCCTTCCACAAGCTTCCCACAATAAGTTGGGTGAATTTTGGCCCATTCCTCCTGACAGAACTGGTGTAACTGAGTCAGGTTTGTAGGCCTCCTTGCTCGCACACGCTTTTTCAGTTCTGCCCACAACTTTTCTATAAGATTGAGGTCAGGGCTTTGTGATGGCCACTCCAATACCTTGACTTTGTTGTTCTTAAGCCATTTTGCCACAACTTTGGAAGTATGTTTGGGGTCATTGTCCATTTGGATGACCCATTTGCGACCAAGCTTTAACTTCCTGACTGATGTCTTCAACATATCCACATAATTTCCTCATGATGCCATCTATTTTGTGAAGTGCACCAGTCCCTCCTGCAGCAAAGCACCCCCACAACATGATGCTGCCACCCCGTGCTTCGCGGTTGGGATGGTGTTCTTCGGCTTGCAGCCTCCCCCTTTTTCCTCCAAACATAACGATGGTCGTTATGGCCAAACAGTTCTATTTTTGTTTCATCAGACCAGAGGACATTTCTCCAAAAAGTACAATCTTCGTCCCCATGTGCAGTTGCAAACCATAGTCTGGCTTTTTTATGGCAGTTTTGGAGCAGTGGCTTCTTCCTTGCTGAGCGGCCTTTCAGGTTATGTTGATATAGGACTCGTTTTATTGTGGATATAGATACTTTTGTACCCGTTTCCTCCAGCATCTTCACGAGGTCCTCTTCTGTTGTTCTGGGATTGATTTGCACTTTTCGCACCAAAGTACGTTCATCTCTAGGAGACAGAACGCGTCTCCTTCCTGAGCGGTATGACGGCTGCACGGTCCCATGGTGTTTATACTTGCGTACTATTGTTTGTACAGATGAATGTGGTACCTTCAGGCATTTGGAAATTGCTCTCAGGTCTTTGCTGATTTCTTTTGATTTTCCCATGATGTTGAGCGAAGAGACACTGAGTTTGAAGGTATGCCTTGAAATACATCCACAGTTACACCTCCAATTGACTCAAATGATGTTAATTAGCCTATCAGAAGCTTCTAAAGCCATGACATCATTTTCTGGAATTTTCCAAGCTGTTTAAAGGCACAGGTAACTTAGTGTAGGTTAACTTCTGACCCACTGGAATTGTGATATCGTGAATTATAAGTGAAATAATCTGTCTGTAAACAATTGCACAAAGTAGATGTCCTAACCGACTTGCCAAAACTATAGTTTGTTAACATGAAATCTGTGGAGTGGTTGAAAAATGAGTTTTAATGACTTCAACCTAAGTATATGTAAACTTCCGACTTCAACTGTACAACTAGTTATATTTCCTGAATATATATATATATATATATAATTATCAAAGGGGTGAAAACAAATTCCCAGTTGCTTTGTTTTTTGTGGCTTGAAATTAATCTTATTGTTAGACCTTGTAGTGAGTTTTGATCTACTTCTCCAGTAATGTATAGTATCTCTCTGCTCTCTGTCTCCTCCCAGCTGTGATAATTGGTCCAGACGGCATGCCCCTGACTGTCTACCCCTGTCACATCTGTGGTAAGAAGTTCAGGTCACAAGGCTTCCTCAAGTGCCACATGAAGAACCATCCTGACCACCACCTCAAGAAGAAGTACCAGTGTACTGACTGTGACTTCACCACCAACAAGAAGGTCTCTGTCGTCTCTCATATCTGATGTTCAGCGTTCCTCTCCTCTGTTTCTGTTATTCCTCTCCTCTGTTTCTGTTATTCCTCTCCTCTGTTTCTGTTATTCCTCTCCTCTGTTTCTGTTGTTCCTCTCCTCTTTTTCTGTTGTTCCTCTCCTCTTTTTCTGTTGTTCCTCTCCTCTGTTTCTGTTATTCCTCTCCTCTGTTTCTGTTATTCCTCTCTTCAGTCTTTCTATTCTCTTATGTTATTGAAGTATAGCGTGACAACTTCGGACAATGTCTGTTTTGAGGCCCAAGGCGAAACCAAGGGCCGGGATTTTAAATTGTATTTTTATTTAACTAGGCTGCGGGACAGTGGTATTATGAGATGAATACGTCATAGTGTTTTCTGGGCTGTAGTATTATGAGATGAATACGTCATAGTGTTTTCTGGGCTGTAGTATTATGAGATGAATACGTCATAGTGTTTTCTGGGCTGTTGTATTAGGAGATGAATACGTCATAGTATTTTCTGGGCTGTAGTTTTATGAGTTAGTATTGAGTTGTTTTTGACATGTTTTGTTGTGACTGCTCCCTACTCCCTACTTCTCCCTGTTAAGTGTGTTGCTCTTGTGAAATGCACTATAAATCAATTCTGTTTTGTTTTTGAAGGTCAACTTCCACAACCACCTGGAGTCCCACAAGCTACTGGTCCATCGCAGTGACAGAGACAGAACCTATTCCCCAGAGTTCCCAGAATACGGGACCACCACGGACTACCCAGAATACAACAGGACTACCCCAGAGTACCCAGAATACAACAGGACCACCCCAGAGTACCCAGAATACAACAGGACCGTCCCAGAGTACACAGAGTATACCCGGCGTTACCATGAAGACAGCAAGCTAGGGTCTAACAAGCTGATCCTGAGAGACAAGGAGTCCAAACTGCACCACTGTAAGTACTGTGACTATGAGACTGCAGAGCAGGGGCTCCTTAACCGCCACCTACTGGCCGTTCACAGTAAGAACTTTGCCCACGTCTGCGTGGAGTGCGCTAAAGGCTTCCGTCACCCGTCAGAGCTCAAGAAGCACATGCGGACCCACACGGGCGAGAAGCCGTACTGCTGCCTGCACTGTGACTTTCGCTGTGCAGACCAGTCCAATCTAAAGACTCACGTCAAGAGCAAGCACGGTGCTGACCTGCCTTTTAAGTGTGGCCACTGCCCCCAGGCCTACGCAGACGAGCAGGAGCTGCAGCAGCACACAGAGATGGTGCAGGGCCACAAGACCCACCAGTGCCCCCACTGTGAACACAAGAGCACCAACTCCTCTGATCTAAAACGCCACATCATATCCGTTCACACTAAAGACTTCCCCCACCAGTGTGACGTGTGTGAGAAGGGCTTCCACCGGCCCTCTGAGCTGAAGAAACACTCAGAGACGCACAAGGGCAACAAGGTGCACCAGTGCAGGCACTGTAACTTCACGACCTCTGACCCTTTCACCCTCAGCAGACACATCCTGTCCGTTCACACCAAGGACCTCCCCTTTAAGTGTAAACGCTGCCGCCGAGGGTTCCGCCAGTCCACGGAGCTGAACAAACATATGAAGACCCACAGTGGGAGGAAGGTGTACCAGTGTCAGTACTGCGAGTACAACAGCCCGGACGCTTCGGGATTCAAACGCCACGTGATCTCGATACACACCAAGGAATACCCCCACTGCTGTGACTTCTGTTCTAAAGGCTTCAGAAGGCCCTCGGAGAAGAGCCAGCACATAGCCAGGCATCACAAAGATATGCTGATGGAACGATGTTAATACAATGTTGACACAGCGGTACCCGGACAGACTGGCACACACGCTCCTCACTCCTTAGTCTACGTAGACCTGTTTCACATGACAAAGGGGAACACCTTTAGGCATTTGATGGAATGGTACATTTAGACTGCTAGCAATGCTAACATTCTGACTGACTGCTTGTTATCTTTTTCCACTGGTTGTATAGAATAGGAATAGTTATCACCAGAAGGGATTCCCTCTCCCCCAGATGTAATCAAACTAAGAATATTGTGGAAGTTGGGCGAAGTTTAAAACCAATGTATGTGTAGTCAGTTGGACGGCTGTAACCCTATGTATTTGTTTAGCTGCAGAGAGGATTCACCATATGATGAACATTTATTCAGGGTCTCAAATTAAGTCTATTTTTATACATGTTGCCGTTGAAACTCTGGGGCGAGGAAAAGACAAACGGTGTCCTCTAACTAATATATATATATATATATTTGAGAACGTCATTCAGGCCTTCTTCTCTCTATCGTACTATACGGGAGAGCTGCAATGCTCTGCTCTCCACTGTATCAACTAGTAGCTCCAAACCTGGGTTCAAAGAGTTTTTGCAAGATTTCGTATACGTTTTAGCGTTTGCGTTATCCTGCCTAGAGTGCCAGATGGAAGGGGTTTGGACTTTTGTGAATCTTTTGGTTCCGTTGTGCCAGGCAAGCCCAGCTAAGGTATGCATTTGAAATGATTAGAAAACGTTTCTGAACCCAGGTCTTAAGTATCCTCCCAATAACCTGCTTTTTACCCTAAAACCGTTTGTTTTTAAGGCAATCTGAATCACAACCATGTCATTATCATGAACCTGAGTAACATGAGGGGCCCGTTTGGGTGGTCCACCTGTGAGGTCAGAGGTCAGAGTGGAACAATGTTTACACAAGCACCTTAACCTACTAGCTACGAAACCAACTCTTTTTTTTTTTTTTTCTTTTTTTTAAACAAACAGTGCCGATTTATTATTAATTAAACTTGTTGAATGTTTGATGTCATGTTAGGTGGACAGATGGTTCCGTTCTGTATGTTTGTTAAAAAGTTTTTTTTTGTACCTTTGTTGTGAATCCCACTGTAAGATTTGTATATGCTGTGTACATGTCATCACATAGAACACAGCTGTGGTCACACACACAAGCCAACCATCCGATGGTAATCATGTCTTACATGTACTGTTCTGTTTCCTTCTCCTCATGCACTGAGCTCTGCTAAAACAGACATCTGAAAAGTAAAGTGATTTTAAGTCTCAAACGTATGCCGTGTAAATTACCATTCTCTAAGAGATTATGTATGTTTGAGTCGGTAGAAAGCACTTTAACTATTATTTTGTTAATTGTACATGTATGCTAAGGGTGTATAATGTATATTCTCTGAATATAAGAGACAATATAAGTGGTGGAGAGAGAGTTTGGGGGTATTTCAGGACCTTCTGTAGGTGGGACTGTAGCGACCAGTATTCATCTAAATGTATTTTCAATAGAAAGATGTCTGATGAACTGTTCTGTTTTGATAGCTCATAGGTAATTGGTTTATCTTTCTGTTGAGATTTCTGCTTACTGGTATCCAGCAACCCCACACTGGGCTACACACAACTTGAATACAATGGTTGAGAGATTGGCATTAAGAGTCTTAAAGTATGCACATAATATGCTGTCCATGAAATTAATTGTGGTAAAAATGTATGCATTTCCTTGTATTTTTTTGTTGTCCTATTTTCTTTGTCTGATTTTGTTCAGAAACAACCGGTGAGGAGGAACCAAAATAAACCAATTATCTTTTTAGTTTCTGACACTTTTTGGGGGATGATTTCATACCAAACGGCACCCTGTTCCCTAAGGCCTGTGATGCTCTGGTCAGAGGTAGTGCACGACTAGGGAATCAAATGTATCTCGTATTGTTCAGTAATTGTCACACGATGGCGGTCTAACTCCATGGAAATTTAAGCTTTGCCGAAAATTCATTACTCAGTTGAATAGTATGACAACATATATGACCAGATAAAATACCTCGTAATGAACGCATGTCAAGAGTGGGTTACCATATTGAAAATGGACGTATCCAAAATGGTACCCTATTCCCTATATAGGGTGGATGCTGGTGGGGATTAGTCCTGTAGTTGAACCCAGAGGGAGAGGGTGGACACTGGGGACCATTAGTCCTGTAGTTGAACCCAGAGGGAGAGGGTGGACGCTGGGGACCTTTAGTCCTGTAGTTGAGAAGATAGGCCTGCCTAATTAATATTCTGTAGATGGATGCTCTGGGCTGCATCAAGTAGGCCAGCCTAATTAATATTCTGTAGATGGATGCTCTGGGCTGCATCAAGTAGGCCAGCCTAATTAACATTCTGTAGATGGATGCTCTGGGCTGCATCAAGTAGGCCAGCCTAATTAATATTCTGTAGATGGATGCTCTGGGCTGCATCAAGTAGGCCAGCCTAATTAATATTCTGTAGATGGATGCTCTGGGCTGCATCAAGTAGGCCATCCTAATTAACATTCTGTAAATGGATGCTCTGGGCTGCATCAAGTAGGCCATCCTAATTAATATTCAGTAGATGGATGCTCTGGGCTGCATCAAGTAGGCCAGCCTAATTAATATTCAGTAGATGGATGCTCTGGGCTGCATCAAGTAGGCCAGCCTAATTAACATTCAGTAGATGGATGCTCTGGGCTGCATCAAGTAGGCCAGCCTAATTAACATTCTGTAGATGGATGCTCTGGGCTGCATCAAGTAGGCCAGCCTAATTAACATTCTGTAGATGGATGCTCTGGGCTGCATCAAGTAGGCCATCCTAATTAACATTCTGTAGATGGATGCTCTGGGCTGCATCAAGTAGGCCAGCCTAATTAACATTCTGTAAATGGATGCTCTGGCTAGATTCCTGCTGAAGGATTTCAGAAAGACAATGTTCCCTGCCTTTTTTTGGGGGGGGAGTGTCATGCCCATTGACATTGAGGTGGTACGTGACCATTTTTTAAATCAAAATAATAAGTCAAATATATTACCCCATCAGTAACATACTATAGACTCAGTAGTAGTCTACAACAACATAGTTGAGAGAAACACCATATGTAATGTGTGGCAGTAATAGTCATGGAATATGTTAATAATGTTTTAGAGACAGTAGTAACAGTAATATGTTAATAATGTTTTAGAGACCGTAACAGTAATATGTTAATAATGGTTTAGAGACAGTAGTAACAGTAATATGTTAATAATGTTTTAGAGACCGTAACAGTAATATGTTAATAATGGTTTAGAGACAGTAGTAACAGTAATATGTTAATAATGTTTTAGAGACCGTAGTAACAGTAATATGTTAATAATGGTTTAGAGACAGTAGTAACAGTAATATGTTAATAATGTTTTAGAGACCGTAGTAACAGTAATATGTTAGGTAGAAAACCAGAAAAAGAGCTCTTCCCCTGTTTTTTGTAACCTCTTTCTCCGAAAACACTGCTGATGGACGATGCATCTCACGGGAGGGATATTGAATAAAACAGGTGGATTCACATGGTTGCTATGGAAGAGGAATGCAACATCATTGATGCACTGAATATATCACATTCATTACTTACTAAATATCTGGTGAAACTGCTGAGAACAGTGAGATCAATAAGAAGAGGCCTTAAATGACCCCTCACTTCCTACTGCAGTAGTAAATGACATGACCCCTCTCTTCCTACTGCAGTAGTAAATGACATGACCCCTCTCTTCCTACTGCAGTAGTAAATGACATGACCCCTCTCTTCTTACTGCAGTAGTAAATGACATGACCCCTCTCTTCCTACTGCAGTAGTAAATGACATGACCCCTCTCTTCCTACTGCAGTAGTAAATGACATGACCCCTCTCTTCCTACTGCAGTAGTAAATGACATGACCCCTCTCTTCCTACTGCAGTAGTAAATGACATGACCCCTCTCTTCCTACTGCAGTAGTAAATGACATGACCCCTCTCTTCTTACTGCAGTAGTAAATGACATGACCCCTCACTTCCTACTGCAGTAGTAAATGACATGACCCCTCTCTTCCTACTGCAGTAGTAAATAGACATGACCCCTCTCTTCCTACTGCAGTAGTAAATGACATGACCCCTCTCTTCCTACTGCAGTAGTAAATGACATGACCCCTCTCTTCTTACTGCAGTAGTAAATGACATGACCCCTCTCTTCTTACTGCAGTAGTAAATGACATGACCCCTCTCTTCCTACTGCAGTAGTAAATAGACATGACCCCTCTCTTCCTACTGCAGTAGTAAATGACATGACCCCTCTCTTCCTACTGCAGTAGTAAATGACATGACCCCTCTCTTCCTACTGCAGTAGTAAATGACATGACCCCTCTCTTCCTACTGCAGTAGTAAATGACATGACCCCTCTCTTCCTACTGCAGTAGTAAATGACATGACCCCTCTCTTCCTACTGCAGTAGTAAATGACATGACCCCTCTCTTCCTACTGCAGTAGTAAATGACATGACCCCTCTCTTCCTACTGCAGTAGTAAATAGACATGACCCCTCTCTTCCTACTGCAGTAGTAAATGACATGACCCCTCACTTCCTACTGCAGTAGTAAATGACATGACCCCTCTCTTCCTACTGCAGTAGTAAATGACATGACCCCTCTCTTCCTACTGCAGTAGTAAATGACATGACCCCTCTCTTCCTACTGCAGTAGTAAATGACATGACCCCTCTCTTCCTACTGCAGTAGTAAATGACATGACCCCTCTCTTCCTACTGCAGTAGTAAATGACATGACCCCTCTCTTCCTACTGCAGTAGTAAATAGACATGACCCCTCTCTTCCTACTGCAGTAGTAAATGACATGACCCCTCTCTTCTTACTGCAGTAGTAAATGACATGACCCCTCTCTTCCTACTGCAGTAGTAAATAGACATGACCCCTCTCTTCCTACTGCAGTAGTAAATGACATGACCCCTCTCTTCTTACTGCAGTAGTAAATGACATGACCCCTCTCTTCTTACTGCAGTAGTAAATGACATGACCCCTCTCTTCCTACTGCAGTAGTAAATGACATGACCCCTCTCTTCCTACTGCAGTAGTAAATAGACATGACTCCTCACTCTCTTACTGCAGTAGTAAATAGACATGACTCCTCACTCTCTTACTGCAGTAGTAAATAGACATGACAGGCTTCATTAAACTATATATGGATAGCAGACTACGTTAGACTATATATGGATAGCAGACTACGTTAGACCATTTATGGATAGCAGGCTACATTAGACTACATATGGATAGCAAGCTACATTAGAATATATATGTATAGCAGGCTAAATTAGACTATATATGTATAGCAGGCTAAATTAGACTATATATGGATAGCAGGCTACATTAGACTATATATGGATAGCAGACTACATTAGACCATTTATGGATAGCAGGCTACATTAGACTACATATGGATAGCAAGCTACATTAGAATATATATGGAGAGCAGGCTACATTAGAGAGAGAGAGAGAGAGAGAGAGATTCAGGATTCAGCTGCCCACTCCCACTACCATCTTGACGCATTTTCTCCCTCCAAGGAACACTGGTGTGTCAGGTGGGACTCCTGTAGGAGCTGGAACACTGGTGTGTCAGGAGGACTCCTATAGGAGCTGGAACACTGGTGAGTCAGGAGGGACCTCTGTAGTTGCTGGAACACTGGTGAGTCAGGAGGACGCCTGTAGGAGCTGGAACACTGGTGTGTCAGGAGGACTCCTGTAGGAGCTGGAACACTGGTGAGTCAGGAGGACTCCTGTAGGAGCTGGAACACTGGTGTGTCAGGAGGATTCCTGTAGGAGCTGGAACACTGGTGAGTCAGGAGGACTCCTGTAGGAGCTGGAACACTAGTGAGTCAGGAGGACTCCTGTAGGAGCTGGAACACTGGTGAGTCAGGAGGACTCCTGTAGGAGCTGTAGAAGTGATTGGAATATTCCCTGTTCTAACAGAATGCCTTAATGATCAACCAGACAACATCTTATTGACAAGCAGTTAATTCTAAGGTGCAAGATGTATTGCAAATAAAATATCTTATAAACAATGCACGTGGATGTGGCTCAAATGTTGTGTTTTTCTAACCGCTAGGCTACCTGCCAGATAGTGGTAAGAGAGGTGAGCCAGCAACAGGAGGGTTGCCTGTTCTAATCCCACGTCTGACAGGAAAATTATTGCGGGAAGTGACCTGGTAACCAGAGGGTTGCTGGTATCAAATCCTAGATGCATTGCCTGCCATTGTGCCCTTGAGCAAGGCACTTAACCCCCACAACAACAGCTCCCCCGGGCACCCAGTGTAGCAGCCCCGCGCACCTCACCCCCCAAAAACGGTATGTGTCTTTCGGAGGGGTTGTCTTAAAAGCAGAAGTGTAACGTTTTGTATTTATTATTGGGTATTTTCCATTATTGTAGTTGTAGTTATATCCGATAGGTGTAGCTGCTGTCCACTGTTTCATTATAGCGATCTGAGATTTATTATAAGGACCGTTAAAATGACAAATCTAAGGACCCCAGTTGGTCATTTACACCCCTATTTACTATATTCACAGTTGATGTTCAAACAAGGACAAATTAATTGAAATTGACTTAGCAAATAAAATTTACATCTCAATTGCTTTGCTATATGGCTCATGACAGCAATGACATCATCTCCATAATTATCCTTCATGAATAATCTAACCAATCAAAGCCCTGCCTTTGTGTTTATAGCTGTAAGTGAAACTGTTAGTTTTGTATAAAATAAACACTGACCCGGGCCGGGGAGACGCTTGAGCGCGTCACCGGCAGGTAGGTGGGGTTTAACGGGCCTGATTATTTACGGTACTTTTTGCAGCAGCAGAGCTCTCCGGGATGGCATAAGAGTGGCTATTACCACGGTAGGAGAAAACCTACCGAAGGAAAGATAGATAGCATAGTGGAATCGTCCCCTTGGCGATGGCACAACTAGAGGTGTTTTTGTACACGTCTCTAGCTCGCATTTCGTCTGGGAAATCTTCTTCCTTTATTGGCTATTCCTGATCCGCACACCAACCGACACCTCCAACTATGGATTGTACTGAAGTTCCACCTTGTGTGTTTTTGCGTCAAAACATTCGAGCGAAATAAGAGAAAAGGATCAAGCACGGCTGTGGGCTGTTATCCATTCCGGACTATTCTCCATCTATAGAGCGGGTCGTTGAGATATGCATGAGTGAACGGATTTTTTTTACCCGAGATAGAGTTTGCTAGGCTATTTTGTTTCAAGCCTCGGCTGCAATATTCCGGATATTCCATTGGTTTATGCGTAAAGGACATGGACACAACGTTTATTATCCACTGTCTGCGCAAGTTATGTGCTATGTTTTAGCTACAATAACTATCCCTGTAGTTAGAATAGATGTCTTCGTGTTCTCTATTTTGCTATTAACAGCCTGAGATGATATAACTCCAGTTTAGAGGATTGCTTTGCGCTGCTAGGAATAAATAGTGCCCTGCTGTAGTTAAGCCCTTTTTAACAGATACCGGCCTGTCGGGATAGACGCTACGCTAATCACCTATAGGGTTTCAGAAATACCCTTGTTAATTTTGACAACAGAAACCTTAATTGTTTTTAAAAATTCTAATGTAATTCATATGAATGCAAGTAACCTATTCTGAGCTGCTGTGTACAGTTGTAGGCTATAACTTGGAAACAAATCTCCCCCTCACTAGCAAGGTGACAGTAGGAGTTGGGTTGCAGTGTGAGCGGAGTTCTCTGTGACAGAAGGACAGAAGGACAACAGCCATGGCTCTGCCAGATAACACCCCCAGCATTCCTTTAGGGGAGGAAGTCATCTTCCCTGAGATAGTAGAGCTGAACGTGGGCGGCCAGGTGTACATCACCCGCTACTCAACCCTCATCAGCGTACCAGACTCTCTCCTGTGGGAGATGTTTAGCAGGAAATCCACCAAAGGGCTGGCGAGGGACACCAAGGGCCGTTTCTTCGTGGACCGTGATGGTTTCCTGTTCCGGTATATTCTGGACTACATGAGAGATCAGCAGCTGGTGCTCCCAGACCACTTCCCAGAGCGGGGTCGCCTGCAGCGGGAGGCTGAGTTCTTCAACCTCCCTGAGCTCGTAAAGATTCTGGCGCCCAAACTCAGCAAGCAGAACTCGCTGGGCGACGAGGGGTGTCAGAGCGACCCGGAGGACTCCTCGCCGGTCATCGACACCGGGCGCAACTTGGCCTCGCTGGGCACTGCCGCTGCCTGCGCCAGTCTGGTCCCCAGCGGAGACGGTAAACGCTCGGGATTCATCACCATCGGTTATCGCGGCTCCTATACGTTGGGGCGCGACAGCCAGACCGACGCAAAGTTCAGACGTGTTGCTCGCATTATGGTCTGTGGCAAGACGTCGCTGGCTAAAGAGGTGTTTGGTGAGACACTGAACGAGAGCCGGGACCCGGACCGACCCCCGGAGCGCTACACGTCACGCTACTACCTCAAGTTCACCTTCCTGGAGCAGGCCTTTGACAAGCTGGCGGACGCCGGCTTTAACATGGTGGCCTGTAACTCCACGGGGACCTGCGCATTCGCTCACGAGCAGACAGACGACAAGATCTGGACCAGCTACACTGAATACGTGTTCTACCGTGAGTGAGACCATCATCATCCCTGGTCCCCGGGCCCCCTAGTGCTCCCCAGCCTCCAGCCTCCTCTACCCTTGCCTCCCTGGATCGAACCCTGGGTCCCCTTGTCTCCCTGGATCCAGCCCTGGGTCCCCTTACCTCCCTGGATCCATCCCTGGGTTCCCTTGCCTCCTGGACCCCAGCCTCCAGCCCCGGCCCCGGCCCCGCTGGCTCTTTGGCCCCCTAGTGCTCCCTAGCCTCCAGCCCTTGGCCCCCAACCTCCAATCTCCATGTACCCCCCTGCTCTCCCAGCCTCCAGCCCTTGGATTCCTGCCTCAAGCCCCTCTGGCCCCAAGCCCCGTGGGCCCTGGCCCCCTGCCTCAAGCTCCCCTGGCCCCCAGCCCCATGAGCCCCGGCCCTCTGCCTCATGCCCCCTACCTCCAACCAGCCGCCCCCTCTCTCCATATTTCTTTCTGACCCATCAGCTGCTCTCCTTACCGCCTCTGCGGTCCCCTCTCCTGATCTAGCTATAACCCAACCATCACCCCCCCAAGCCCCTGCACCAAGCCCCAGAGACCCGACCACAGCCCCCCCAACCATCCTACAGAGACTGCCTCCTCCTCCACCTTCCATGTACTGTCCCTCCTCCTGCATATAGTATCTGCCTTGGTGAAGCCCAATGCTGTGTGTAAAAGAGCTTGTTTAGTCCGGTTCAGGCCCTGCCTGGTCTGTGTTTAATTAACTTTAGCAGGCTGGAGGGGCCTATCGGAAAAGGGCCTAGATTGAAGTGGCCCCTGGTCGGTACTATTTTGTTTGGAACCTCTGCTGCTGCTTACTCCAGCAGATCAGACTACTCTTCTCCCTTCTACTCCTCTGAACTAAAAATTGCCAAATAATAGGACATCTAAGAAGCCTAGAGGAATGAGACAGAGTGGCCAGCCCGGCACAAGCAAGAGCATTCCTCCATCACCTCTCCTTATTTCCATTATGATATGTCTGTGAGACCAAACTGTTGGCAAAGGGGCCGTTCAGTTTTACTATTCAAATTAATGATCATAAGTCTCTGCTTGTATAGACAACTAGCTAACATGATGTCATCTTGTCTCACAAAAAGCACATTGAAGTCCTTATAAGGGAAAAAAGGGAGCCTATATAGACAAATAACATCCTTGCATGCTGTTCATGTATGTCTTCTTCAGGACAACCCAGTTCTTTGCATTCTAGAGGGGATTCCTAATGCTAGAAAAACAATGCTAGTCTTGTCTGAGAGTCAAAACTAACAAACAAGGAAAAAAGGGCAAGAAAATACAACTCAAAAAGAGGGTGAGGGTTTGTCTGAAATGGCACCCTATCCTCTATGTAGTGCACTACTTTTGACCAAAGCCCTATGCAGGCCCTGGACAAAAGTAGTGCACTACATGGGGAATAGGGTGCTTGATGAAGTGTGTTATTTGATTGTGCTATGGAGTGTTGAGTATTCTAATTGCCCACGCCTGAAAGGCCAGAGGAGATGTGAAGTGTTACATCTACTCTTCTTCCTCCTCTTCTTCCTCCTCTTCCTCCTCTTCCTCTTCCTCCTCCTCTCATCTTGGTTTTTACACCACCTCTCTGTTTTTACAGGGATACGATTGTTAGTGAATGCCCACAGCGTTTGGCTCTTAGCCCTCTTCTGAAACGGTGGTTTACATTTATGAAGGACAATCCTTTTTCTCATTGGAGTGTGTTTTTTACTCTGCTATCTATCCCAAGCTCTTTTATTCAGTTCAGTATTACAGTTTTAAGCTCTTTTCACATTTACTGTAATGTGTATACCCATGAGAAGGAGATATAATTACGTCATAGCCAGCCAAAGAACAACATTCTCTGAACTGTAGCAGCTAAACAACAGTACAGGACAGGACTTTGGATAGGACATGGATTTTGTGGATTTTGTTTTTGTTGTTGTTGTGTATAATGTTGTAGTACAGTTGATTCCTGATAAGCACACCTGGTATAAGTGCAATAATAACTGGTTAGTGCACGTTGTCAGTACAGTCACAACAGTTGTATTTCAGGAATTGACTGTAGTTGGAATTGTAACCACAGCAACTATAACCACAGTAACAGGAGAAAGTGTGTGAATGGTTAAAGGTTAAGAGGGGTTAAGAATTGTTTGGGGTTAAAGGTTAAGAGGGGTTGACAGGGATTAAGGGTTAAAGGTTAAGAGGGGTTGAGATGGATTAAGTGGTAGGGGCCATTTTAAGGTTTACCCTCAGGGCAAGTCTGTAAATCAACAACAACATCACAACTTGAACTTACAGTAGGTCAAATAAAGCTTAGAATTATCCCCAGATACCAAGGAACACTAATAATCTGAAAAGGCAAAACTTTAACCAGTAATAATCAATGGATCGATCAAATAGTAATATGACTTGTAAAGTACAGAATATTCACCCTGATATAAAGTGAAACTCTTGTTCAAGAAACTGCCTTGACGGTTCGGTAGACAGAGTGATATTAATTTGAGTGGAGGTGTGAAGAAGTCATTCTGAAAGGCTGACGGAAGATAAATGTTTTCTTGGATATCGCTAGAGTATGATAGCACATTCTTAGAGTATGATAGCACATTCTTAGAGTATGATAGAACATTCTTAGAGTATGATAGAACATTCTTAGAGTATGATACCACATTCTTAGAGTATGATAGCACATTCTTAGAGTGGGATAGCACATTCTTAGAGTATGATAGAACATTCTTAGAGTATGATAGCACACTCTTAGAGTATGATAGAACATTCTTAGAGTATGATAGAACATTCTTAGAGTATGATAGAACATTCTTAGAGTATGATAGCACACTCTGAGTATGATAGAACATTCTCTGAGTATGATAGAACATTCTTTGAGTATGATAGAACATTCTTAGAGTATGATAGCACATTCTTAGAATATGATAGCACACTCTGAGTATGATAGAACATTCTTAGAGTATGATAGAACATTCTTAGAGTATGATAGAACATTCTTAGAGTATGATAGCACACTCTTTGAGTATGATAGCACAGTGTTGGTAGGAGCTTCAGTGTCGATGTCACAAGTCAAACATAGACCAAACAGCAACGGAAAACATACATACAGTACATCCCGAAGAAGGCACTGCGTGCCGAAAAAGCATTAGTTGCTATATAATTAACGTGCAACTTTCTTTCTTTTTTATAGCTTACTCTCTCTTAGTCAGCACCTCTACAAAACAGATTATACAGCAGGCAAAAGGAAAGTGTAATCTGTCAATTCAAACATGTTATTTGTGTTCTGTAACACTTGCATTGTACATCCATTATGAGTTGTTTATTAACTAACCTGGTAAAGTACGGTGGCATACTTAAGTAGAGTTGTGTACGCTTTCATTGATATTATTATTGTAACTGAAAAGTGTTAAAATAACATAAAATATTTCACAAGTAAACTCTTTCAAATGTTCATGTTTTTACTCAAGGGACCACAAGCCTATACATTGTATCTGTATAATTCTAATACTTTCCACCTCTCTCTATCTCTCTCCTACTCTCTCTCTTTCTTCAGTGGGGTATATACAGTGGGGAGAACAAGTATTTGATACACTGCCGATTTTGCAGGTTTTCCTACTTACAAAGCATGTAGAGGTCTGTAATGTTTATCATAGGTACACTTCAACTGTGAGAGACGGAATCTAAAAAAATCCAGAAAATCACATTGTGTGATTTTTAAATAATTTATTTGCATTTTATTGCATGACATAAGTATTTGATCACCTACCAACCAGTAAGAATTCCGGCTCTCACAGACCTGTTAGTTTTTCTTTAAGAAGCCCTCCTGTTCTCCACTCATTACCTGTATTAACTGCACCTGTTTGAACTCGTTACCTGTATAAAAGACACCTGTCCACACACTCAATCAAACAGACTCCAACCTCGCCACAATGGCCAAGACCAGAGAGCTGTGTAAGGACATCAGGGATAAAATTGTAGACCTGCACAAGGCTGGGATGGGCTACAGGACAATAGGCAAGCAGCTTGGTGAGAAGGCAACAACTGTTGACGCAATTATTAGAAAATGGAAGAAGTTCAAGATGACGGTCAATCTCCCTCGGTCTGGGGCACCATGCAAGATCTCACCTCGTGGGGCATCAATGATCATGAGGAAGGGGAGGGATCAGCCCAGAACTACACGGCAGGACCTGGTCAATGACCTGAAGAGAGCTGGGACCACAGTCTCAAAGAAAACCATTAGTAACACACTACGCCGTCATGGATTAAAATCCTGCAGCGCACGCAAGGTCCCCCTGCTCAAGCCAGCGCATGTCCAGGCCCGTCTGAAGTTTTCCAATGACCATCTGGATGATCCAGAGGAGGAATGGGAGAAGGTCATGTGGTCTGATGAGACAAAAATAGAGCTTTTTGGTCTAAACTCCACTCGCCGTGTTTGGAGGAAGAAGAAGGATGAGTACAACCCCAAGAACACCATCCCAACCGTGAAGCATGGAGGTGGAAACATCATTCTTTGGGGATGCTTTTCTGCAAAGGGGACAGGACGACTGCACCGTATTGAGGGGAGGATGGATGGGGCCATGTATCGCGAGATCTTGGCCAACAACCTCCTTCCCCCAGACCGAGGGAGATTGACCGTCATCTTGAACTTCTTCCATTTTCTAATAATTGCGTCAACAGTTGTTGCCTTCTCACCAAGCTGCTTGCCTATTGTCCTGTAGCCCATCCCAGCCTTGTGCAGGTCTACAATTTTATCCCTGATGTCCTTACACAGCTCTCTGGTCTTGGCCATTGTGGCGAGGTTGGAGTCTGTTTGATTGAGTGTGTGGACAGGTGTCTTTAATACAGGTAACGAGTTCAAACAGGTGAAGTTAATACAGGTAATGAGTGGAGAACAGGAGGGCTTCTTAAAGAAAAACTAACAGGTCTGTGAGAGCCGGAATTCTTACTGGTTGGTAGGTGATCAAATACTTATGTCATGCAATAAAATGCAAATTAATTATTTAAAAATCATACAATGTGATTTTCTGGATTTTTGTTTTAGATTCCGTCACTCACAGTTGAAGAGTACCTATGATAAAAATTACAGACCTCTACATGCTTTGTAAGTGGGAAAACCTGCAAAATCGGCAGTGTATCAAATACTTGTTCTCCCCACTGTATATATATATATATATAGAGGCCAGCCTTTCACAACAAGATCCCACTGAAACCCCACTGAAGAAAGAGAGAGAGTAGGAGAGAGATAGAGAGAGGTATATATATATATATATCGTTCACACTCTCTTTCTCGCAGTGAAAGGCAGGTCCTAGTCAGTGACAGAGTGGATCTGGAATAGCAACATAAGATAAGAGTGGCTCTGTCAAAGCAGATTACAGAACCTCTGTGTATCTCTGCTTCTAATCCATTAATTAGACCTGAGTATACTGTAGCAACCTGGTATCAGTCAGACACAAGACATGAATAAACACAGTTGTTATTGAGTGATAGCCAGGTCAGGTAGACTGCAAACAGGGATCACTGGTTTCCATCGAAAGAGAAAAATAAGTCTCTGATCTTTGCCATTGAATACAGTCAATATAGTTTCAGTTTCTAGCCAAAGGAGTATTTTTCTCTCATTGCTCTCTCTGACAGGGAGATGTACCATTTGTGTCACCTCCGTGGTGAGATCGGGTGATGGTGCAGCCAGGTCGTTCAAGTTTGACGTCGAAATTAGACCTCTATCCATGTCCTGAGGACGTCGGGAAATGCCTCCAAAATCATCCACTAATGGCAACAATTCAAGTACCATCAAGTAGGCTTAGGTAATTAACCTAACTCTGAATCAGAAGGTTGAGCAGTGGCGGTTCTAGCTTGTATGTCGCCCTGGGCGAACCCGCCCTTCAGGTAGATGGCTCCTCCAGAGGGTGCTACAAAAGTGCCCCTGAATTTGCATTGAAATACAGTATATGAGTCTGACACCCTAAATACATTTGTTGCACAATTAAATATACATGTCATTATACTCAATTTATCTGACTTTTAGAATAGGAACCAAATGAACCATACAACCACCTTGGCTAATTCTAGGCATAAGACACCCCAAAAGACTCAATATATCACAAAAGATACAAAATATCAGCACAATATAGACGTCTTTTAAGTTACTGAGCTCAGGACCTAGTCAACACAATCACAGAAAACCTTAATTAACCTCACCTCAATGAAAGTTAACCAAATCAATAATGTGCTTGTTAGTTTGTAATCGTTTTGCTGCAGGCTACACACATTATCATGAAACTGTGTGAAATTATATCCAATGTTATGTAAGCTAGTTGGACAGAAAACAGAATATAGTCACCCTATGTGTAATAGCATAGCAAGCAACATAGCAACATAGGCTAACAAACATCAGTGTTAAACTAGCCTATTTAATTACATGCATAATATTATACTCATAAAGAGATGACATCGCTGCATACCTTTATCTTCTGGGCACCTGATTGGCTTAGACCTTTTCTTATCCATTTGTGTTGATTTGTCACTCGAGCATCAATACATTACCCATCCCCCAACACTGTCAACCAAGAGTCAAGACTAAACCAATTCACCTTGGTGGTTTGCAGACTGATTTTATATTATTCTTAACGATTTCACACAAACCAGAAAAAACTGCAACAACATGTCTGTGAAACTATATATTCACAGTATTATGAATGAATTGTGTTTTATTTGGTAGCATTTCGTAGTGTGACTGATTTGACTAATTGCGTTAGTACTGTACAAAGTTAGAGGTCCGCTATTTGATAGATTCCTCCGCTCCCCCTACCTCGGGCTTCCAGTGGGGAGACCTGAGGTCAACCTACCCCCGCCCCACTCCCCATCTCGTACTTCTGAGTGGGAGACCTTCCCAGGCAGTAGCCTGCCTATCTCACAAACTAGAACCAGGGCGCTCACTCCGACAAGGTTCATTGAGCGATAGAAAACCGATCGCGCAAATGTCACCATTCCGAATTTTTTTGTGCAGGCGCCCCGTACCGCCCCCGGCAAGATGCCGCACTGGGTGGCTGCCATGGCGCCCATACCTAAATCCGCCAGTGAGGTTGGGTGTTTGATCCCAGTCGTGGACATTGTTTTAACCATATCTCAAACTTTAACCCTTACCTTAACCATTTGGAATGAGTGCCTAAACATAACCCTTAACTTCTAAATGTGACGTGTGGATGAACGTCTAATTTTGCAGTGAGCTTGTTGGATGGTGTTGACTTGTGTGAAAAGAGATTTTCAAACATTTTTCACAATTAAGTATGAATAAAGTTTATGCCTCATGCCCTTGTTATGTAAAGTGTGAGTGAGTCTATTAAGTATGAATCAAGTCAATGCATCATGACCTGATATAAAGTGAGTAAGTCATAAATGTTTAAAATGGCTTAGACATCGGAGGCTCTCAAAATGTTCTCAATCTGGCGTGCGCACACACACACGCACACACACACACACACACACACACACACACACACACACAAACAAACATTTTAAAATCTTTATGTGCTGCCTAGAACCGTCTATTTTTGGGTCGCTGTTTTGGAATGCATGGAGTCCTCTATGGTGTGTTGTCACAGTACCTGGAATGTTTTTTCCAACCAATCATACTGAGTCTGGAGATATTGAGGCGGTGGCATGAGTGTGGGTTCTGTCGCGTCAGTGAGTGACTGCACATCGACATGGTAGTGTAAAACGCCATAGCAAGCCATTAGCTGGGGAGGTGTAGAAGCACATTGAGGGAATTTCAGAAGGTAGTGTCCATGCTACAAGCCTATACCTCTCTGGTTAACGATGAGGCTCCACATTCAACACTGTTGATGTAAGAGGGTCATTCAGATATACTGAAACTATCCTGGATGATCATCTAAAGATGTTGTGAAAAGCCATATAGTGAGCAGGTGTAAACTGTCAACAGAGTACTTGGTCTGATCGTACCAACGACAATAAAGACATTTTACCATGAATGGTAATTTTTTAATATGCTGTTGAGAATCTTGTATGGCAAGATAGTTACACTAAGCAAGCTTTCACAGCACTGTCATCTACCTTGTGTTGGTATTATATTCCTCCCCCTCTGGGTCATCAAATGTACTCCAGTACACAACATGTGAGAGAGGGAGTATTCTAGAGTGTCCCGGAATCTACTGGAATGTAGTTATCGAGTGCTCCGGAGTGTTCTAGAATCTAGAGTTATCGAGTGCTCCGGAGTGTTCTAGAATCTAGAGTGTTGCTACTATTGTGCTCTTCCTCCAGGCAACATAATGACTGGTGCTTTATGTGTGGAGTGGAGAGAGCCAGGGACACAGCAGGTCTTATACTCTAGCTTAGCCTTGAAAGTCCCTGAGACAGAGAGAGATAAGGCCCCATGCATTTTCAGGACAACATGCCTTCAGCAGTCAGCTTCAATCTCTCAGTGTTTGCGTAACAAATGGCACCCTGTTCCTTATATAGTGCCCTTAGGGCTCTGGTCAAAAGTAGTGCACTAAATACTGAATAGGGTGCCATTTGGGATACAACCAGTGGGATCCTACTCATTTGCCCAGCCAGATAAGCCATGGTTTCCAATGTTAGGATAGAGAGAGAGAGAAGGAAAGAGGAATACACAGAGAGGGAATATATATACACAGAGAGGGAATAGATATACACAGAGAGGGAATAGATATACACAGAGAGGGAATAGATATACACAGAGAGGGAATATATATACACAGAGAGGGAATAGATATACACTGACAGGGAATAGATATACACAGAGAGGGAATAGATATACACAGAGAGGGAATAGATATACACAGAGAGGGAATAGATATACACAGAGAGGGAATATATATACACAGAGAGGGAATAGATATACACAGAGAGGGAATATATATACACAGAGAGGGAATAGATATACACTGATAGGGAATAGATATACACAGAGAGGGAATAGGCTATGCTCACTGAGTCTATACATAGTCAAAGTTTTCCTTAAGTTTGGGTCAGTCACAGTGGTCAGGTATTCTGACACTGTGTACTCTCTGTTTAGGGCCAAATAGCATTCTAGTTTGTTCTGTTTTTTTGTTAATTCTTTCCAATGTGTCAAGTAATTATTTTTTGTTTTTCTCATTTTTTGGTTGTGTCTAATTGTGTTGCTGTCCTGGGGCTCAGTGGGGTCTGTTTGTGTTTGTGAACAAAGACCCAGGACCAGCTTGCTTAGGGGACTCTTCTCCAGGTTCATCTCTCTGTAGGTGATGGCTTTGTTATGGAATGTTCGGGAATCGCTTCCTTTTAGGTGGTTGTAGAATTTAACGGCTCTTTTCTGGATTTTGATAATTAGCGGGTATCGGCCTAATTCTGCTCTCTCTCTCTCTCTCTCTCTCTCTCTCTCTCTCTCTCTCTTTCTCTCTCTCTCTCTCTCTCTCTCTCTCTCTCTCTCTCTCTCTCTCTCTCTCCTCTCATTCTCTTCTGTCCTCTCTCTCTCTCTCTCTCTCTCTCTCTTCTCTCATTCTCTTCTGTCCTCTCTCTCTCTCTCTTCTCTTCTCTCTCTCTCTTCTCTTCTCTCATTCTCTCTCTTTCTTCTCGTCTTTTCTCTTTAATTTAGTCTTTTAAGGCCAGACCAGTTAAAAATGCATTATGAAACAAACAAGCCATTAGACTCCTCCCTCACCTCCTCCATCCCTCTCTATCTCTCTCTGAAGGGATAGAGAGCCCGCTGTGTGTGTGTGTGTGTGTGCCTTCCTATGTGTGTGTGCTGGCATGCATCTCTGCATGTGTTTGTGCATGTAATTGTGTGTGCATGTAATTGTGTGTGCATGTCTATTTGAGTACCTCTGTAGTCTGATCCAACTCCTCTTCTCTACAGTACAGTACCTCTGTAGTCTGATCCAACTCCTCTTCTCTACAGTACAGTACCTCTGTAGTCTGATCCAACTCCTCTTCTCTACAGTACAGTACCTCTGTAGTCTGATCCAACTCCTCTTCTCTACAGTACAGTACATCTGTAGTCTGATCCAACTCCTCTTTTCTACAGGACAGTACATCTGTAGTCTGATCCAACTCCTCTTCTCTACAGTACAGTACCTCTGTAGTCTGATCCAACGCCTCTTCTCTACAGTACAGTAGCTCTGTAGTCTGATCCAACTCCTCTTCTCTACAGTACAGTAGCTCTGGGTCGGGGCTTCTTGTCGCATTGTATGTTGAGTTATTTATATTGTTTATTCACACAGACTGACACCTCTGTTTCTTCACACAGACTGACACCTCTGTTTCTTCACACAGACTGAAGCTCCTCTGGGGACACAGAAAGAGAGCTAGAGAGAGAGAGAGAGAGAGAGAGAGAGAGAGAGAGAGAGAGAGAGAGAGAGAGAGAGAGAGAGAGAGAGAGAAGAGAGAGAGAGAGAGAGAGAGAGAGAGAGGAGAGAGAGAGAGAGAGAGAGAGAGAGAGAGGAGAGAGAGAGAGAAGAGAGAGAGAGAGAGAGAGAGAGAGAGAGAGAGAGAGAGAGAGAGAGAGAGAGAGAGAGAGAGAGAGAG
Organism: Thymallus thymallus; assembly: GCA_023634145.1. Taxonomy (NCBI): domain Eukaryota; kingdom Metazoa; phylum Chordata; class Actinopteri; order Salmoniformes; family Salmonidae; genus Thymallus; species Thymallus thymallus. The sequence goes on from CM042384.1 coordinate 27,570,882, forward strand.
AGAGAGAGAGAGAGAGAGAGAGAGAGAGAGAGAGAGAGAGAGAGAGAAAATCTGGCCCAACCAAATCATCACAAAGCAAAAAAAAATATACATCACCTATTGGAAAGACACCACAAAAAATCTAAGTAAACTTCAATGCTATTTGTCTCTAAACAGACAGTACATGGTGGCAGACTATCTGACCACTGTGACTGATAGAAAACTGAGGAAAACACTGACTAGGTACAGACTCAGTGAGCACAGTCTGTCTATAGAGACCGTTCATCACA